>JAMZAV010004200.1:0-56134 GCA_024449915.1 Sweltsa coloradensis
ACATTGTATCGTGGGACGATAGAATGCTTCGCAGCTACCAGATGGCATTCGTGGTAGATTTACTGTGCTGCTCACCCACAAGTATGCCTGTGACGAGGATGTTGTTGCACAGATGAAGTCTCGGACTCTTGGTAACAGTTCAACGGCTCTGCAGAGGAGTATCCACGAGAGACACTCAACTGAGTGGATGAGGAAGAGACTGGCCTACTACACCCAGTGTGATTCCCACAGAAGAGGACGCGCTAAACTCAACCTTCCGGCCGAAGAATATTCGAATGTGCCGGAATTGAGGTACGTGCCAGTTGCCAGATGGTTTCTGTCGGCCTACGTTCGAGATGTGTGGTCGAGATTGGATGAACTCCAAGCATCGATCACAAGCGTGTACGCCATACGGGTCAATTTTGAAGATTGACTCGACGAAGAAGACCTGTAAGAAACTACAAGGGCATTCTGTGAACACCGCGTCGTGGGCTACATCTGTTGGGAACGAAAGGGGGGAGATTCTGAATTGCATTATAACTACATCGGAGAGCATGGAAAACCTTAAGAAGATGGTAGATGGATTAATGGCCAGATACGAATCAGCTCATCAAGAACCACCCAAGGTGATGTACACTTATCGAGAATGCTGTAATATGCAAGGCCCATCAAAATACAAGAGCTTGTTTTGGAAATGGTCATCTCTAGAAGTTCGAATGGACGTATGGCATTTCATGCGTCGTTTGGCACAAGGGTGCACTTCTGAGTCCCATCCTCTCTACGGAACCTTTAGTCCAGATTATCCAACAACATCTCGAGTGGGACGAAGATGATTTTAACCTCCTGCTTTCATCATGGTGAAGTTAAGATGATGAATCATTGTCGTGTAGGCTCAAAGCGTTAATATGAAGACAGTAGTAAACTTTTCGTCGGAAGCATGGGACGCTCAAAGCGTTAATATGAAGACAGTAGCAAACTTTTCGTCGGAAGCATGGGACGAGATAGAAAACCGAATGCTAGTCAGGTCATGGCGTAAACTGTGGCCCGAGGTAGAGGGCGTGGTCTTTTAAACGCGATACGACGCTGTAGAGGAAGGTTGGGCCGCCGAGCCAGATAATGAGGCAGTGAATCACACTGCAGTGTTTGCGTCATTGTTCAAACAACTTCCCGGTTGCGACGACGTCACTTAAGAGGACGTCACGGAATGGGTGGCAGGCGAGTGTAAAGCTAACATGACCATGGGGAATCTTCTGATGAGGATGTTACTGCAACAGGCCAACGGGGAATCTTCTGATGAGGATGTGGACGATCCTCAAGATTTATCGAAAGTCAGTCACACTGACGCTTCGCAAGCGTTAGGTTGCCCTCAGCTATGTGGAGCAACAAGCTACGTCAACACCTGCTGACGTGCTCTTGATCAAACGTTGGCGAAACTTTGCCGCCGCTAAGAGACAAGAGAGATTCCCAACAAAGGAAAATGACATCATTCTTCATGAAAGAGAAGAAAAGAGAAGAAGTATTATTAATACATTAGGCCTAGGCCTACTCATATTTCTTTTGTTTCATTTGTGTTGTTTTTTTACGAGTTGTTTGGGTTCAGACAATCATAAAAATAGTTAAATACACTTCTCATATTTTTGTTTGTTTCATTTTGTGTTTTGTCATGACGTATTTTTAATGTAGCCCTGTTATTTATAGTCTTTTCAGCGCGTGCTTTCTTTCCTGTTATGCACGAGAACAATGAGTGACCTTCGAAAATCGTTCCTATATATACATATATACATATACAGGCGGTAAAACCACATTAAATGTTTTATTCGGGTTTTTCGTTATTTCGGGCTATACCCGGACACAATGCCCCCCAAAATTAGTGGGGCTGTATGAAAAGGCCTACCCATTTAAAGAAATCAAGACCAACCCCTTTTTTTTTTAAAAAACTGAAAACCTTGTCAAAACGGAGTAATTTTGAGATATAAGCAAAAGCCATAAGGAATATGTTGACAAAAAACGTCTTTCCCCCACCCTTTCAAAACTGTTTGCAAAAGGGGTTTTGCCCCCTCCCGGATTTTCCGGGGGATCGTTTTGGGTTACAATCCTTCGCCCCCGGATCCTGGGGTGTAACTTTCCAGGACAAAAAAGTCCGGAATTCGATTTTTTTTATTTTGGGGATTACCAAAAGCCAAAAAATTTGATACGTCTTATCGTTTCAACAGATTGGGCTGTATGCCATTTTTTCGTCCCCACAAAAAAATCTCCAAAGGCCACGTAACGGGCGATGTAGTACACCAGCCAGGGACCTTTTGCAAAAAAAAAAGTCGACGTTTTTGACTTCGGAATCATAAAACAAGGCTACCGAATACTATGTCATGAGGTGATAAGCTGGAAAAAGGGGCCAAACCCCCGCCGCCATTTTGGTTTTGTTAAATTCAAAAAAATGGTTTAAAAAAACCAAAACCGTAGACCGATTTTAAAAATGTTTAGCGTTTAATTTGAAATTTCATTTAAAATTATGTTTAACCCATTTGAAATTTTTTTAAATTAATTATGCAATTAAAAAAATTTTTTCTGGTCAATTTTTTTTGTTCTGGAATGTTTGGTTTATAACTTTTAAGAAAGCGCCTTAATTTTGAAAAGTACTTCTTTAAAAACCCTTTTTTAGATAACTTTAATTTAAACACAAGCAATTAACTTTAGGTTTTTTATTTTAAATTACTTCCCGAGATTGAATTTTTAAAGGTCGTGCCACCCTCGCTTGCCCGCCTATCAAGCCAGGCAGCTTCGGTCGCGTTGCGTTTTATTTTGTTTTCGTTCTCGTTCTTGGGCCGACGCATTTTGATTTGGGAATATGATATAAAATGTATTTTAATACTATGTCATGAGGTGTAGGCTGGGCAATTGGGCCCCAACCCCGCCCCCTTCTTGGGGGTTTATAAAATTCAATAAAAATGGCTATAAAAACCAAACCTCAAAAAACCGATTTTAAAAAAGTTTGTGTTTCATTTTTCAAAATTTTAAATTTTCAAATGGATGTGTTTTGTCAATTGTAAATTTTGAATTTGAATATGAAATTTTAAAATTTTTTTTGTGTCAATGTTTTTTTTCTGGAATGTTTTTTTTATAACTTTTAAGAAAGCGCCTTAATTAAAAAAGTCTTAATGTAAACCCTTTTGAAAACTTAAATTAAAACTAACGCAATCAAAATTTAGGTCTGTATCCAATTACTTCCCGAGTTAATAATTTTTTTAAAGAGTCGTGCCACCCTCGTTGAAACCCTTGTGAAGCCAAAGCAAACGTTTTGGGCGCGTGCGATTGATGTTGTCTTTCGTTCTCGGATTATCTATTCATATTATTGATAGTTTTATTTAAATGGTATTATTTGCATTGAATAAATGAAAATCATAAAATTCCAAAATAAACCTAAAAAAAGGTGAAGTTAATCCTAAATATCTTTATTTTATTTTTATATTACGAAACGAATTGAGTTTACTCTTTCAGGAATAAAACTTCATTTATTTACCGAATTCTGTGCAATGCTGAAGCAGCGTATGTTTTTTTTGTAGCAAGTAAAACGAACGGAATAAAGTTTATCTTTTGATCGATGAAGGAATCTTTTCGTTACAATTTTTTTATTGCAAATTGATGCTTAAAGACTACTTAAATTTAAACATTAACTGCAACATTTTTCATGCTTATATAAAAAAAACTTTGCGTCATTTTCCTTCATTCATTCAACCTACAAGTTTGAAGGCATTACCAAGTTTTCCAATTCTATTTGTCTTCATTTTTGATTATCTCATGGATAAAATAATGAAATTTAATGATGAATGCTATTTTTACTTGCATGACAAAATTTTTCCAAAAATAAAAAAATTAAAAAGACTATTTTTGTGTGAATTGCATATTGTAAACAAAAAAACTATAAAAAACAAATTGTATATTTTAAATTCAAAGTAGATCACTGCTACGTTTTTTGTGACCCTAAAGTGGGAATCAAATACCAAAATTACCTTTTTTGGTTTTTGACGCCCTTGAAGCGTTGAGTGTAAATGTATAAATCGATCTGTTTGTCCCCAAAGCCGTTTGCTCTTTGCCCCAAATTTTTCTACAATCGCATGATTTAAAGAGATGGCTTTTGCTATTTTGGCGAAAATTGCATTTTTTAATGCTTGCTGCTAATGCTTCTGTAGTCAACTCTTTTTAATTGCAGACACCCATCGCTCTTCTTTGATTTTTCTATAAGCCACAGAAAATCGGACTAATTCATAAATCGATTTTCTTTAAGATCGAGGGGCCCCTTATGGACAAAATCAATGCATCGTTGTACTTGGCATAGTTTTTTTTTTAGCGCTTTGAGGTTGAGCTTTAGATTTAGGGGTTATACACTTGATCAATGTTTGCAAAGTTTTGTACGGGTTTTTGTACCCTAAATCCACTTACTTTTGTTTATGATAGTTCCTTTTCTTAAATTCAAGATAGCTCCATCCCAATTTTCTTCACATTAAGTACTTGATTTTGAATTCGCTAGTCCACTCTTGGTTATTTGTTTGCAAACGATTGTCAGTTGTTTTTAAAAGGTTCTCATGAAGGGGTAGAAATGGATCATCTTTGAATCTTCCTCGAAGCTGAAATTCTAGACGAGCTGTATTCTGACAGGAAAAACATTGGTGTTTAAATTGTCGGTTTTTCTTAGTCTCTTTGCAAATTTTATACGCTAAAAATTTCACGATAATTTAAATCCCCTCTGCAAAAAATATTTTTCATTTTGTACTCCCAAAGACCCAGCTTCTTTTTTGGGGCGATTAAAGGGCTGTTTTAGACACATATCTCCCCCAACCGCTTTTAAAAATCCTTTTGTTTTCTTTATAACAAATTTTTTTCATCCCGAAACCTTTCATACCTTCTGGAAAGGGGTCAGGTAGTTCCCCCATATCCTCTTAAGTATCAGAGCACCAGCAAAAAAAAATTTTTTTCTGTCGCATACCAAAAAAAAGGGACATTTTTGAATTGCAAACAAATCCAAAAAATTAACATTTCCATTCTGTTGCACTAAAAAATCCATTAGAAGAGATACCTATCCAAAATCAAAACTCATATTTGAACTTTTTTATTTGTTTTAGAATTTTTTTTTTGTACAAAAGTTAGAAAATCCTCCATTAAGGATCAGCTGCCTGTAAAGGAGTGCTCCCGGCTCTTTTGGGTATTAGCTTCAATTGTCACAGTTTTTCAAAGCAAAGTCGAAATCAAAGACAAACATAGAATTTTGAAAACTATCTGGGTTTTTCGTTTTTTTAAAAAAATTGGTTTGAAGAAGTCGTTCTTGTTTCGCCCCTTTTGTCAACCGTGCAAAGATGGAGCATAATGTTAAACGCTTACTCCCATGATAGAACATTTTGTCCAAATTGATCTGAACCACTTCCTTTCAAAACTTGCCAAAACAGCTAAGAATTCTTTAAACGAATGGAAAATTAATGATCCCAAAACAAAGAAAAGGTTTTTGGGAAATTTTTTTAATTCAATGTAAAACAATCTGTTTTGCTATGTTTAAAAAAACCTTAAACCATGTCCTGGGAAATAAAGATGGGCTAACTTGTCGAGGACACTTCGAAAATTTTTCCATGCTCTACAAAAAAAATATATTCCGATTCGGGAACGGGTGCAAAGAACAAAGCAAAGAACACCATTGAAAAAAACTTCCAAAAAATAATCCGAGAAAGAAAGACAAAATAAAAAAAGCACGCGCACCGAAGCTGCCTGGCTTATAGGGGCGGAAACGAGGGTGGGGACGACTCTTTAAAATTCATACTCGGGGAAATAATTAAGATAAAGACCCAAAATTTATTGCGTTATGTTAAAATTAAAATTTTCTAAAAAGGTTTACATGAGTACCTTTTCAATTTAAAGGGCTCTCTTTTAAAAATTATAAGCCAAAAATTCCAAACAAAAAAAATTTTATCAGAAAATGTTTTTATTTGCATAATCAATTAAAAAAATTTTCAAATTGGCAACACCGTACATTTTTAAATTAAATTTCAAAAAATGGAACACTAAACTTTTTTAATCGGTTTTTGCGGGGGTTTTTTTATACCTTTGATTTAAATTTGTCAAAATTTAAAATGGCGGCTTTTTTGGCCCAAATTTCACCATCACCTATGACAAGTATTAAAGAGCCTTGTTATATATATTCCGAAGTCAAAAAGCGTCGACGAGAAGAGAACCAAAAACAACATAAATCGCACACGCAACCGAACCTGCCCGGCTTTTATAGGGGCGGCAAGCGAGGGTGGCACGACTCTTAAAAAAATTTAATCTCGGGAAGTAATTAAGATAAAAACCTAAAATTAGTTGCGTTTTGGGTTTTTAAAATTAAAGTTTTTTAAAAGGTTTATAAAGAAGTACTTTTTCAATTAAAGGGGCTCCTTAAAAGTTATAAGCCAAGCATTCCCGAAAAAAAACATTGATCAGAAAATGTATTTTTAAATTTCAATATAAATTTCAAAAATTTACAATGGCTCACACTACATTAAAATGAAATTTCAAAACTAAAACGCTTAACTTTTTAAAAAATGGGGGGGGGCAGGCGGTTTGGTTTTTTTATAGCCATTTTTTTTAATTTTTGAAAAAACCCAAGATGGCGGCGTGTTTTGGCCCCCTTTTGCCGCTTATCACCTCACCTCTAACATATTTTCGGGTCCCCTTTTTTTTATGATTTTCCCGAATAAAAATGCGTCGCCCCTTTTTTGTAAGCAAAAGGTCCCTGGCTGAAGGCAAATTTAAATTAAGTTTGCTTATGTTCTGTAGGGTACCCGGTGGATGAGTTCGGTGTGGTTTTGGGGGTTGCGGGGGGGGGGGGGGGGGGGGGGGGGGGGGGGGGGGGGGGGGGGGGCCGCGTGCTCTCCCGACTTAGCCGTATTTGGAAAACTTTTTCCCATTACCACGCTGGGCTAAGGTCCTATTTAAAGGGTCGGTGCTCACTTTGGTCGCTATCAGTGTTTTTTTTTACTCAGCACGGGTTAGTCAGTAAGCAAGAGAAAGTTCGAGGGTACGGCTTTTTGACGTTTTTTGTGAAAAAATTAGTTTGTTTTTTCCCGTGTTCGTTTATTTATTATTTTTCGGCACTACTGCTATCATAAAATTTAATCAAATATGCATAACGAGCAAGTAAAGTTGTGCAACAAAACGTATTCGACGGAGGAGACATGAAACGAAGGCAAAAATATATACCATCAAATCAGCTAAAACAAAGAAGGTAAAGAGATGTTTTTATATAAAAGGTTGGGAAAAAAAAGGCAGTTTGCTGACTGTGCGTGAAGTTTGGGTAATTTTTTACGCAGCTAGATGCACATTTTTTGCCCAGTTTCTATCACTGTCAAATAAAAAAGGTCAAGGGCCTTGTTGTTCCGGCCCCAAAACAAACAAAAAATTAGACTAACCAGTAAACAATCCCGTACTACAGATTTTTTTCCCTCAAAAAGACTCTAAAAAGAAACTGGGGCAATTGGGGGAGACTGCATTTGTTTTAAACCACCCCAAACCGGTCTAGTTACAACCTTGGATTGTCAAACAAGCTCGCACCCAGACTTTTTGAGGGCAAGGTGTTTTTCCCAATCTCGGGGGTCGAACCCAAGGGAAAGGGGCATTGCAGAGAACGTTCTTGCACCTTTCTCAAAAGGAAAATTAAGGGAATTAAAGCTTGTACCTTTTTATTCCGTTAGTTCTGATGCCTCAATGTGGGAAATAAAAAAATATTTCCCTATGCGTTAAGATTTCAGCCGAAAAAGGGAGTTTAAAAAGGGCTTTTTCGTGAGAGCTGTTTTGTTCCCTGGCGTTACGAGACCTTGCTAGTACCAAAATAACCGGAATTGACGAAACACCCCCAACTATCAAACCCGGGAAACCCCCTTGAAAATTTCCCCAAATTTAAAAAATAAAGAAAAGAGGGGGAAAAATTACCACAATCCGATAAACGAATCGGAGAACGATTAGTAATCTTTTTGGGCCTAAATACTCACCCGGGGACAAGTTTTTCGCAAAAATGTCGAAAACCATTGGACTCGCTCCTCGACTTTTTCGAAAAATTTGGTAAAATGGGGTTGAGATCGGCAGTGGTTATCCATTCTTGAAGAAGATTTAAAGAACGGGTTCCAAAAAATGGGCCCTTCAGAAAGTAAGTTAATCTTGAAGAACGAGGTTGTTCGGTTTTACCAGCCAAAAAAACCAAAAAAAATCACCAAAAACAAATATGGCACAAAAATTATTTGCCCCAATTTTGAAAAACCTGGACGAATTAAATTTGAAAAAAAAGTGCTTAAAAAAAATTTCGAAGAAAACGTTTCAAAACGCGACACAAATCAATTATAAAATTCATTCCCCATACAACACCCCAAAGGCCACCTTGTGACACTTTGGGAATTCCATCGAATAAACAGGCAATGGCTTTTCCCCCTTTAAAGGAAATAATAAAGCAACCCCACACTATTCCTCTCTACCACCAAAACCACCTCTAAATTTTAAATTCTTGGAAAAAATTATAATTCAAAAAACATCTGTGTGTTTCCCATTAAATAAGAACCCTCTGCTCGAGCTAGTTTAGTTGTGTATTTTTAAATTTTTACTCTAAAAGTTTTTAATAAATTTTTTAAATAAACGTAAAAGTCACTTACTGGCTTTATTTTCACTTCCCCCCTTTTCGGGCCAATCAAAAAATCGAGCATTTTCCATCACAAATAAAGGAATTTATCACCACCTTGTTAGGATCCGGTAGCGTTTCTAATAGGGTCGAATGCCCGTTGTTCCCCTACCATTTAAATTTTTTTAGGTCTTAAAAATCCGCACTGGGAGAACCTACTGACCAACATAACCTCACAGCCTGTACGGATGAAACAACGAGTGTGGGAGTGCTTCAACCAAACCCAAAAATGTTCAGTTTTTCCCCTCACCCAATAAAAGGGATAAAATTTTTTCACCTATAGGAAGTACAAAAAAAAAAAATAAATAAAAAAAAAAAAAATTATTTGAAATCCCCCCCGTTTTTTTTAACTATTTTTAGTGGGGGACTTTTAAATCAAAGGCCAAGCCCCCCTGCAGGCCCCGACGCAATCACGGGAGCGATTAAAAACCCAAACCCCAAAAATCGTATTTTTTTTAGGAATAATTGCTGTGGTATGGGCAGTGCGAACACCCGTGAATCAACGCCAGAATCAACAGGGCCATTCACCAAAATCGAAAATTTTTTATGTGCTTCTTGCTAGGCGGCTCCAAGTCACCGTTTACAAACTCCTAAACAAAATGATGGACTGAAGTCCCAAATCAAATTTAAAAAAAATTCTACTTTAGCGGAATCGAATCCTGGGACCTAAAACTTGGAAGAGATAGCTAACAACAAGACCCCGACCCACAAAACAAACCACGAGTTAACACAAAACCAAAGAGCCACCACATAATTTGCCCATCTGTTTCTTTTCCACTGACAGTCATTCCTCCCTTTTCCCCATCACCCCATTTTAATTTTTTTTGTAAAAGAAAAATATACATTTTTGTTTCCCCCTATCCGGTGTACAATGTACCAATACAATGTTCTATTTTATGACCCGGGGTACATTATTTATGTTCATATATAAAAAAAACCTTCTGCATTGGAAGCGAGCCCAAACCCAAAAAACCAGGGGAGCCCCCTCTAGGGTCGTCTGGGTCACGTGGAATTGAGAGGGTATCAATTTATTTTAGAAATTTGCTATTTTAAAAAATGTCAGCCGGATTATAGGTATTAAATCAAAATGTTCTCTTTGGGAAAACGGCAACCCCTTTCCTAAAAGGGGCAAAAATGAAAACAATTTGTCATATTTTTTTTGTCCCAATATAACTTCAATGGTGCGATGGTGGAAAAAAAATCACGTTTGGAGCAACAACAACAGTATCCCCGGTAACCCTAAAATCTAAAACCAGTGGGTAACCCCAAATGGAGGGGCCCGTAGCAAGTTGGATTTCGGGGCTCCTACTTCACCGGGGTTTTGGTGATACTACATACAACAAATTTAAAATTTTACCTTTTTTTTACTCTTAATTATGATTGACCCGAGCTCGATGCCAGAGTTTACTTTTTCTTAAAATTGTGACACTAGTAGAATTTCCCACTGTTAGTGGTAGTTTCTCGTTTTGGGTTTGTCGGAAAAACACCCCCCGTAGGTGTAATTGTTTTATTTACTAAAATTTTCAAAAATTAAAAAAGTCCGCCCCATAGTGGTAGCTTTAAATTCTTTATGCCTGTATAAAAAAATATAAATAATATGATTTTGATAAAATGAAAAATATAATTGAAAATTTTATCGAACTGCTGTTTACTGAACAAGTTGGAAATTGTAACACCATTATTTTTTTTGTGTGTTGTGTGAATGAAAATATTTGATAATTTTACTTTTTTTTCCACACCAGAGACTAAAAAAATTTTATCATATTCCGAGTAAAAAAAATTATTTTGTAAATTTTTGTAGATGAAATTTTGATAAAGTCTGGGGGCCTATATGACAGAAAAATTTTCATAATTTTTAAAAATTTATTTTTTGATATTATCGTATATAATGTAATAACATTTTGATTAGGTTCCCCTACAATCTATATTTTTTTTTATTATTAATGTTGTGTAAATAAAAAATAATTTTACATTTTCCAACCCCAAGGACCCAAAAGATTTATCCTTTCCGGGTTTAAAAAATTAGTTGTCAACTTTTGTAGATGACCAAATTTTGATCAAGCCTTGGGCCCTTTTAACAAAAAATTTTTGCATAATTTTGACTAACATTTTTATTGATATTATGATAGATAATGAAATTACTTTTTTCGTTGGGTAGGCCTACCATATCTATGATATTTATTTTATAAAATGCATCCCTAATTATTACTTTTTAAAAAAAAGGTTATGCTAGCGGATAAGGCTAACAATTGGGGGGTTTTGGGGTAGAGGTCGAATTTTGGACTGTAAAACTCGAACAATTTTCTAAAAAATTGCCTCGAGGTGCCAGAAAAAATTCGCCCGGGTTAAAAGGGGGGGGAAAGGGGGTTAAATATGGCTTTTTAAAAAAAATTCAAATTCAAATATCAAAACTAAATTTAATCCAATATTAAAAAATTTAATAAATATTGTAGATAAAGCCCAAAAACTTAATAAAAAAAATACATATTACCATAATTTATCTAAGCGATTTTACACCCTTTGATTTTTTATTAAACAAATTTTCGCACTGGTGGGGGGATTGGCCTACCAGACGTGGGTTTTGGATGGGGCCGTGAATTTTCCCTAAATACTCAGAAGAATGTTCTCAAAAAAAGGCTCGGGTGCCCTCAAAAAGTTGCTTGCTTAAGGAAAAAAAGGGGGTGTACTAAAAGGGGTTGATAACACTAAAATAAAAAAATCTGTATTAAAATTTAAATTTTTAAGGACGCCAAATTAACATTATTGTAGTTTAAGATCTTAATTTTAATTTAAAAAAATTAAAATTTCACCATATATTAAATCTATCAGATTATCCCCCTGACCACTTTCATAAATTTACTAAATATTAACGAAAGTGTATGGTACCACTTGTTTTGTCCCAAATTTAAATCCTTTTACGAATTAGGACAAAAGAACATTTTGAATGCCTTGGGTACATTTTCACCAATGGGACTTTGACCCTTTTTCACACATTTCTCAAGATTAACGAAAGTGAAATATGTGACCACTCGTTTTTCCCAAATTATCCCAATAATACGATTAGGACGAAAATAATTTTTTAAACACCGGGTACTTTTTACGCAAGGGGCTTTGCCCCTTTTTTTTTTTTTACAATTTACTCAAAAAACGAAAGTGTATCGTGTGACCACTTGTTTTGCCCCAAAAAATTTTTCCCAATTTACAAATTTGGGGACGTTAAAACATTTTGCCATCCTTGGGGTACATTTCACACAATGGACTTTTAAAAATTTTCACCCCTTTATAAAGATTACGAAAGTGTTTTGTTACCACTCTTTTTTGTCTCAAACTATGCCTATAATACGAAAAAGGGCGAAATTTAAATTTATTAACACCTTGGGTAGATTTTCACACAATGGACTTTGACCCTTTTCACAATTTACTAAAATTAACGAAAGTGTATGTTGCCCCACCGTTTTGCCCAAAAATTATGCCAAAAATACAATTTAGGCAAAAAAAGTTTTTAACACCTTGGGTACATTTTCGCCAAGGGACTTTGACCCCTTTTTTCAAATTTACCCCAAAAATAACGAAAGTTATATATGACCACTCGTTTAATCCCAAATTATGTCAAAAATACGGATTAGGACGTTTTTTTTTTAACACCTTGGGCACATTTTTTTTGGGCTACAATCACATTTAAAATCAAATGTTTAACATTTAAGTTTCATTTTTTTTAAAATGTACAACGCGCAAAAAGGAACATACTCGTAAAAAATTTGTCAAATTTAGGGTGCTCTATAAAGCCGGGCATAGTTTCCCCTTTATCGTTACATTTTTAACGGGGCAATTTTAAACTAACCAATATTCCTGTTACCATTGCGGGCCCTCGTTCCCGGGCTTTTTGGAATTTCCTTGTGAAAATAACTCAAAAAAAAATCAAATGAAATTAAATTCGGAAAGTGTTAGGGAAAAAATTACGATTTCCCCGTGCCTAAAAAATAAATATACGTACCTTTTTGTATAACACCATAACTGTGTTTTTTAAAGAAGTTTTTTTGAAAAGTTTATATAACTTATTCCCAAATTTTTTACTGATCTTTTATTCAAAACACTTTAAAAAAAAACAGTATTAAGACTTAAAAAAATGGAGGATCGTTTACCAAAAAAACTCCCCATCAACGTGGCTATATTATAATAGCGTTTGAAAAGCGGCCAGTATTCACAGTACTGTTCACACATCATAATGTCTATTTTTCTAATAGGTGTTTTTGACACTCGACTAAAAAACCCCAAAATTTTTAGGTTACTCAAATGGGCTTTTTGACGCTTATTGTTAAAAAATGGTCAAGTCCATTGCGTGAAAATATCCAAGGTATTACAAAAAACAATCGTCCTAATTCGTATTATTGACATTTTTGGGGATTTAAACGAGGGGTCACCGATAAAACTTTCGTTATTTTTGAGAAAAATTTGAAAAAAAAAAAAAGGGTCAAAGTTCATTGTGTAAAATGTACCCAAGGTGTTAAAAAAATTATTTTCGCCCCCTAATTCATTTTTGGCTAATTTGGGGCAAAACGGGGGTCACACTATACACTTTCGTTATCTTGAGTAAATGTGTGAAAATGGGTCAAAGCCATTGTGGGAAAATTCCCCAAAGGCTTTGAAAAAATGTTCTTTCGTCCTAATTCTATATAGGAAAATTTGGGACAAAACAAGTGTCACCGATACACTTTCGTTAATATTGAGTAAATTTATGAAAAGGGTCAGGGCCAAAATTGATCAGATTTACATATATGGTAAAATTTTTTAATTTTTTAAATTAAATTAAGATTTTAAATCTACAAAAAAATGTTAATTTGGCGTCTTTAAATATTATATTTGATACGATTTTTTTATTTTAGTTTTTATCAACCCCTTTTAGTACACCCCATTTTTCTCCTATAAGCAAGCAACTTTTTTGGGGGCCCCTCGACCCTTTTTTAGAAACTTCTTCTGAGTTTTTAGGGAAATTCAGGCCTATCAAAAAACCCCGTCTTGGTAGGCCAATCCTCCCCACGTGCAAAAATTTTTTTAATAAAATAAAAGGGTGTAAAATCTCTTAGAATACATATATGGTAATTGTATTTTTTTTTTTTTAAATTTTTTGGACTTTTATTAAAATATGTATTAATTTTGTAATATTAGGTTTAAATTTATTTTTATTTTTGAATTTTCAAATTTTTTAAAAAAATCCATTATTTCAACCCCTTCCACCCCCTTAACCGGGACAATTTTGCATGGCCCTCGAGGCAATTTTTCTTAGAATTTTGTTTGATATACAGCCCAAAAATTCGACCTCTACCACAAAACCCCTAATTGTTCTTGTATTGCCCTCTTATCCGCTTGACTATTTACCCTTTAGGCTAACACAACAATGTAACAAAAAAATGAAAATGATAATCAACAACTTCATTAATCATTATTGGATACAAAAAGCTATGTTTCAGAAGGATTAAAATGCGTTGGTTTAAAGGTGGATCCACATAAAAACGAAAAGACTAAGCAAAAGGGTTTTTTAACGCGTCCCGGGTAGTGTGTAAGCCCCGGGTAACATAAAAAACCAAAAAAATTTCCCCAAGTAGTCGCTTGTCTTCTAGTTCTTTGCAGAGTAAACGGGAAAAAATTTGATTAAAAAAGGTTTCAAGGTTTAAAAAAGATTATTATTTTATTAATATTATTTTTTTTCCCAATCGATGTTGATATTATGCAAAAAATGCCCCAAGCCTCCAACTTTTATAATTATTAGGGATCCCGTAGTTTTGCTGTATAGTAAAGCTTTCAAAGTACGGTAGATTTTAGTTTACTCAACTTTTCGTCATAGGCTAAGGTTTTTTGTTGAAAATTTTTCTTAAACTTTTTTTACGCTTTTTAAAACAGGTTTTTATCGTTAAACTATGTTTTAAAAAAACTAGCGCATTTGTGTAAACCTTGTACTTTTTTTCCTATGTTAAAATTTTACGACTACGGGTTAAAACATTATGCCTACGTCTTATTTTTTTTATGGGGATCCCCTTTTAGGGTTTGGATTCTGAGGTAAGCGTTAAATGCCCAGAATTTTGAAAAAGATTTAATCATTTTTTAAATCCCAAAGTATAATCATGTAGCTGTAGTTTTAAAAACTGATGGGGGCGTGTGTGTGCACTGACCCAATCTAAAATTTTTAACATGCTTTTTTTAAAATGAAATGTTTCAATCCCATCCAATTTTTTGGAGGACCGATCCGACCATTTTCTAAGTGGTTACTTGTTTTTTAGAGGTATAGGATCATATTAATCATCCTGTAAAATAGCTAATAAAAAACCCCCAAATTTTTCCTAAAAGGTTTTTCCGGGTCCAGTGGTCCAAAAAAAAATATCTGAAAGTTATTTTACAAAGCAATTTTTTAATTTTTTCTGTTCTCTAAAATATAGGTGGGCTATTCAAATCCAATCGAAAGTGCAATAGGGGTGCAATATTTTAGGCAATTCAGCCCCCCCAATAAAAAAAAAAACCACTTATCATGACAAGGGGTGGCGTCGGAACAGGGGGGGGGGGCAAGGGGGGGCAGGGGCCCCCCTAATTTTCATGCCATGGGGATAGGGGGGCAGATTTTAAATTAAAAAAATCAAGACTTGTACTTATTTTTTTGGGAAAGCAACGTCGGATGACTTGCCAACAAGTCTTTTTCCGGGAAAAAGAAACAACCCAAAACAATAGCGGGAAAAGTTAGGTTGGCTGACGTACCCCCATGCCGAACCGAAAAATCTAATCTGTGTTATCCCTACAGCGTTCATCCAAAAATGTATTTATTTTATCTTAAAACAAGCCACCCGCTTTATTGTGTCCCCGGTCCCTCATTTCGTAAAGTGGAACGTGATCAGACTCGCGTCAATCCAAACATCCCTTTAAGTTTTTGTATAGTTTTTGGCAGACGCAAGTTGGATGTGGTTCACCTGTTGCATCTTTATGCTTTTCACTGTTCAGTCTTTTTGGGAGATAATTCCTTTTTTGATGTGTAAAGTGTAGTGTAAAGTTTTAAAGTAAAAGTGAAAGAGTGTGGTAGTGTAGTGTTTCGTTTTTTATGGTGTTAAAGTTTAAAATTGATATCGAATTTAAATATGAAAGTACTAAACGCCTTAAATTTAGTATTTTTTTTAAAGAAGGGGGTAAAAACAAAAATATGTTTGCCTGTATGCTTCATATTAAATAAAAAATTTTTATTTATAAAATGGGCCCTTACTTTAAATTTTTTTTTATTTTTTTTAGATCGCGAAGTTGATGTTAAACACGTTCACCGAGCCGAGTGCATTAAAACTGCGAAATAACTGAAGTAATTAAAAACTGGGCCCCCAAAAAAAATGAAGCAGAGGCAAGTAGATGGCCCTTTATGAAGATGGTGAAAAGTGTCAAAAAAAGAGGGGTATTAAAAGTTGTTTGGGAATTTTTAAAAACTCTCATATTTATGAATTGGCTAAGGGAGACAAGGGGGGGAAAAAGGGGTTGACGCGGGGGGAAAAGGGGTGGGGGCCTGTGCGGGTCAGAACCCCCACAGCTATGGGGGGGGAAGGGGTTCCCCCCGTCGCAGCCGTCTCCGTCTGTTTTCTCTCCGTCCGAGTTGTCATTGCCCTGCCGGGGAGGTATCAAAAGGGGAAGGGGGAAATTTTCCCCGACGACGACCCAAGCTCGCCATTATTTTTCAGGGAGAAGAACCCCCTTCACGGCCAAACCACGAGAAGGGTTGCAGTTGGAATTTGAGTCAGGAATTTTTTAAGGTGTTAATTGCCCCCATAAAAATAAATCCAACCCGGGTCGTAGCCTATTGCAAAATTCATGCTCAATTCATTTGGGGGAAAATTGGGGCACAGGAGGGCCCCAAACCAGTACAAAATTTGACTTTATGAAGAAAGGAAAAATTCTGGGAAACCCGAAAACAGGTGATTTCCTGTAAAATTCTCACCGAGGAGAAGTTTCTGTGACATGGAAAAGGTCAGTGAGGGGTGAACCTTCCCCTAAAACCAATGGGGCATTGCTTTTGGGCAAGAGATGAATGGGTGAAAAGAAATGAAAAAAAAACTCTGGAGTGAAGGGAGGACCATGTTAAAGATAACAAATGAGTGGACTGTAAATGAAGGCCCTGGTTCAGCGCCCCGGGACACAAAAACACACACTTTGAATGGCAAACCACAAGTAAAAAACACTGATTTTAAATAACTTATCGAAAAGTTAACAGAGAATAACACTAGACCATACGAATGGCCGATGCAGTAAGAAATTTTCAGTCTGATGATAAACTTGTTGAAAACAAAAAAAAACAAGCGTCCTTTTTCAACACCAAAAATTGTACAAAAATTTTAGGAGGGCAGTGAGCAATAAACAATAAAGTTAAAGTGCACAAATATACAGATGGCTGTGAAAAACAAGGCATGCAATGTTGCAAAAACATACGGGGGGCCCCAAAAAATGAATATTTTTTAAGAAAGGGAAACTTAAAAACATTTTAAGTTGGAAGTGGGCACAATTTCACTATTGGGGTTTGTAATGCCCCCGAGAAGTCTTGTTTGTGACCACTCGAACCTTTCCATCGCGCCATGAGTAGAGCGGTGATTACAGCAGTCCCCACTGGAGAGGATAGGTTGTTTTCCCCAACCAGGCCCACTGTCCTTTAAAGTTTTTGGACTAAAACTAGCCCACTTCTTCTTGTTAAAAAGATTGTAAAAAATCACTTGACCATTTCCTCAAGATGAGCTGAGGGATTTTTTGAAGTTGCTTCCATCTATTACGTATAATTGAGTTGTAGTAAAGTTGGGGTTCGGATGCGGTGATTGCCTCCCCGTTTTAAAAAAATGACCTGGACTGATAAAAATATCATTGGATCATTGTTTAAGGGCAATATTGGGGGTATTTTTAAGCAAGCTTCAAACTGTGTAAGTAAATTACCATTTGTTCAAACGTGAGGAGTTATTTCCAAATTACCTCTTGAGATGGATTTCAAGATTAAACGGCAGCCTCCATAAACCTCCGAAGTGTGGAAACGGGGGGGGTTGAAAAACCCGTTACAATTATCGACAGAGGTTGGTTTTTCAGAGTATTTTTATGTAACTTTTGATTTTAACAACTTTTTAAAGGGCAACCAAGGGTTTTTTTTTTTTGGGATTGGCACCAAAAAAGTTTGGTCCCTTGTCGCTATAAATGTTTTAACATTTACCTCGCCCTGATGTGAAAACGTTTTTAAAGCAGCAAAGAAAGCCTCGGTATCTATCACGACTAAATTTAATGTGGACGGCCTTTGGGAGCTGACACACAAAAATAAAACATGTATCCTCAATTTAACTTTGCTACGGTAGATCCTTGTTTTACGAAAAAAGGTTGCTAATCGCTCCTGTGTTAAAAAAGGGGGGGAGCTGGTTGTTTTCTAGGGGACTGGAAGTTCTCCCATGGTTGTGCTTAAGATGTCTTTAATTTGTAGCACGGCAAAAAAACCTGTGCAATGTCGACTCAGGATACGTCTTATGGGTGGTATCCAGTAATGTTGTCCCCAAATGATGACGTCAAAATTTGGGCTGAAGCATTAACATCGTAAAATGTTCATTCATAAAACATTTTAGTGGAAAGATCTGTGGTGGCATTATGATTTATGTTTTTGACTCAATGGCAGTAAGATTTTCGGAGTCTAAATCCTACTCTTAAGAGCCCCTTCCCTATCCAAAAATGGATAGAGTTTTTTATGTTGCTTTTGTTATGAAAATTCCTTGGGGTGCTAACAAAACTTGAAAGTCCCCGACGCATAACCTTCCTTTGCGCTATTTTTTTATGCATACTTTAAATGAGTTTTGGGGGCTTTTGGGCAATATACGGATAGTTTCTCTCCGCAGATGGCTTGCGACGTTGTAGCAAAAAAGGGAAAAAGTGTGCCGTTTTTCACGTTGTAGTTTTATTTTGTTTTTTTAACTTGCAGATAATGCCATAAATAAAAAAAATAAAAATTTTTTTTTAAATCTACCCCTCAGTTTTTATAACTGATTTTTTAGGGGGGGCTTTTTAAAACAAAGCGACCAAGCCAACCCCCGCAGGCCCCCCACGCAATCGCGAGGAGGTAACCAACCCAAAGATCATATTTTTATAGGAAAAAATTAGCAATCATGGATGGAATGCGAAAACCAGCGAAACAAAGCCAGAATCAACAAGCCGATTTAGAAAACTTGAAATTTTTTATGTCTTCGTTGCTAGGACGGGTCCAAAGTCACCGTTTTAAAATCCTAAGACAAAAAATGATGGACTGAATCCAAATCAGAGTTTTTTTTTTTAAACTTCTCTTTAGGGGGTAAACGAACCCTTTACATTCGCTTGGAAAACAGATTCGAACCCCAAGACCAACAGCCACACTCTTTTCTTTTCAATCTTCTTGCTTGTGCAGTTTTTAGTGTGGTAAAGAATTTTTTTTTGTTCCGGGGTGTCTTCAATTGAAATTGACTGCACTTTGGAAAATGGGCCCCAAAAAATGTCTAGTGACAACCATTGGGGACCGTGCCCCATAAGTCACAAATGGCAAGAGTTTTTTGCAGAAGTTTTCCTCTTTATATAAGGTCTGCGACGTTTTGCCATTTTGCATTTGCAGTGAGTTTTTTGATTTCGTGGGGTCTGTTTGCAAAGAAGTTTTCCATTTGTGGGTAGCCTTGATCCCCGCAAGAACTATTTTAAGCTGTCCAGAGAAAACAGAACCAATGTCAAGACTTTGAATTCCACTGTCTTTTTGAAAATTTGCCGATAGAAGTGCACCGCATAATTCCAAGCGTGGAATCGAAATTCTTTCAAAGGGGCGACCCTTTTACTTAGAGCAAAAATAAAAAGGTTTTTCAGTTTGCCTTCTTTTTAGTGGATCGGAGATATATCAAGCCCGAAAGCCCTTTCGGAAACATCGGAGAAACCGTGAAGTTGAATGTCAGAATGATTCCTGTGATAGAACATCGTTTTAACCTTTATGTTTTCTTTTGGTAGGAAGTTATTTGTAATATCTTCCAATTTATTGGGGGTTGGGGAAAAGTATCCCATCTAGCTTTTCTAGCCAAAGGTGCTGTAGAAAAAATTTTGTATTAATGACAAGGGGGTAATTTAAACCCAGTGGATCGAAAATAGTAGATAGCCCATAGCACTTTACGTTTGGGAGAGTTAGTAGTTGCTTTGGGGGAGGGGTCGAAAATCGTCATTATCTGAAAGGCGAAAAAGGGTCCATAGCAAGCCTAGAGTTTTCACAGACTCATCTTGTTCCAAATGGGGTGGAAGATTATTTCACGATCTTCTTCTGGAACAGCCTCCAAAAAAGCCGAATGGTTTGAACCCACTTTCGTATGGGAAAACCCCCCACTGGAAACAAGAAACGCAAATCTTGCTGGAGTTGTAGAGCATCTTCCGATTATCGAACCCCGTAACGTCGTCTACGAGAAACGTTTTTTTAAAACAAAAAATGCCTGGGGTATCTTTCAGTTTCCCGGTCTGTAAGTGATGTGGCCGTGTAGCTAGAAAGGTGCTGTTTTGTGCCGTATGTTACGTATTAGTTGGGATTCCGAAAAGGTTTCCAGGGTTTTTTCCATAATATCGTTGTAAGTTACAATCGCTAGGGTCATTTGTATTTGTCCCCATACATCTTAGCAAGTCGGATTTAATGCTATTAGAATGTTTTTTGAACCCTAAAAAATTTGGGAATATCGTTTTGTATTGTGGGGGCCGAGTTGCAATAAAACGTTTTTTTGACTGTCCAGTGCTGGATTTTGCGCCCCCCTCGAAAAAAAACATAGTGATTTAAATAATTCCTTGAATCTGATGATGTGGCAGGTATAGCACTTATCAGTGTGTCGACAGCGTTTTTTCGACTCGTTGCATGGTCCAATTTCACGATATTCTCGTAGAAAAGAATTGTATTTCTCTGGCATTGATATTCCCCCAAGACGAGTTCTAACTGCTGCAGTTCGTCGCACGTTGGGGAACTGGAATCCCTAGTTCACTCCTTTTTTTCCCTTAAAAGGGGGGGGCGAAAAAATGAATTTCCCTTCGGAGTTACGTGTTGTATGGTTAAAGAAAAAAGTGTTTCACATTCTTTTTCTTCTTTGTGGGGTACGTTTTGGGATTTTTTTCTATTCCCCAAAGCGCTTGAGTTGATGATCAAGGGGTTTCATTTCTAATAAATAAAAAAGTGTTGGGTACGGAGAGTACAGTAGTCAAACTGGCACCTTCCCCCGATCGATATCCACCAAAGATTTATCTTTAAGTGTGGGAAACCCTGGACGAGATAGGGACTGTCGGAGAAATCGTAGTAAAGTTCTGCGCCGATCAGCTTTTGACTTTTACCGGGTTTACGAATTCGGAAACGCTAGTTGAATATCACGGGGAAAGTTCCAAGGCTGTAGTCATCGGAGACGACGGGAGGTGCCATGATTTTTGGGAGAATAAAAAAAATTTAAATGTGTAAATAATCAGTAAACCATAGATTTTTACTGATATGTTTTACACTGGCGTAGTTGTCGGTTGTGTTGTTAACACCTTGTAGGGTGTATGTTGACTTCCTTTTTTAATTGAAGTTTATTAGCTAAGTCCCAATGTGATGAATGATGCTTGGCTTTCTGAAACCAGTAATGTCGACATTTTATTAAGTTTTCAAACTTATCCTGAACGAATACCCAGCTTGGGCCAATAATACTTGTTGAATAGGCTTTTGTCTTTTTACGAAAAGTAAAATACCTGTATTTGTATTATTTTCCAGTGAAAAGTACTGGGTGGCTAGTTTTTGCACTGAATTATCAGTTGCTGACGTTGTCGCTGCATCTGACCTTGATGAGTAACCTATCTGTAAATCGTGAAGTAACGTCTGTGCAAGAACCACACTTGCAGTATTTTCGAGCTTTGCATGCATTGGCTTGATGATTTGGGACAAAACATTTTACAAAACATTAGATTTGTTAATGCCCCCTGTCGACAAAGGCAGAATTTAAAAAGATTTCAATTGTACAAAAAAGGTCATTGTTACAATGCAAACACTTAGGTCTTTGTGGAAACTACGTATGCTTTGACTGGTAAGTATCTTTTTGTAGACTTGTTTATTTTAGTTTGAGAATTGTCAACTTTTGGCTGATAAGCTCGAATGCTGTGAACTCTTTTAAGGATATTGCTAATTCCTTTAAGGAAAGGGGAAAAAAAATCTGACCATGTTTTTTTTTTTTCAAAATTTCCCCCCTGGTGTGTATTCTAATCTGCCAAGGGTAAGTTGAATAAGTAAAAGTTCGGAATTTCAACACTCAGATTTAGAGCCTTGATAGCATTTGATTTCTTGTTACTTTCGTTTAAATAATTGGGGAAAATCGTGGCCGATTTGTCGCACTTTTGGGAGATGAAAAAAGCATTGAGTGTTTCTGAATATTATTTTTTTTTTTTTCATATCTTTTTAGAATCAAATTTATGCTATGGTAAGTTAGCAACGACAAGGACAAAATTTTTGATTAAAGGGAGTGGATCATTAGTAATAAGGCAACAGATAATGGAATTTTTTTAAAGTCCGTAAGAAAAGATTCTCATGAGAGCGGACGAGGGGTCTTGAATTGGACCAAAGACGAACACCTGGAAAATTGTGGTAAATTTTTACCAGAAGTTTGACGATTGTTTTTTATGATGCTAAGAAGCGACCCGTTGCCCGAACCAGACTTATTTGGGATCAATAGGTCCATGGGGGGCGTAGAGTATTGATTTAGCAAACCCCAAAATTAAAAATTTCAAAATCTTTTCTGTAGGTTTATGATCGAATCGTCATTTTTGTCTTCTATTTCAAAACGTGATTGTATTCCTCGAAAAAGATCCCCCAAAGAAATGAGGTCTGACCTAAATCTGTTTCACCAGATTTGAGTGGTTATTGACATCGTTATAAACGTGTGTATCGTAACCGAGCTTTGATTATTCCCCGACTTTAAATTAAAAACTTCTCTCTTGCGCTTGCATGATGGAAATTTTGAAGATCAATGAAATATAGTAATAGGCTATTTTGAAAGGGACGCAGATAGTATCTGAATTGTGAGATGTTGCATGGAAAACACGCGTCCGCCACGGGGGCCCTTTAAGATGTCCTGATGAGCCGTACTTCGCTGTGCTGGGGGCCCCTGAGAAGACTCTTGCTACATCGGAGGCCTAAACGTTCAAACAGCGTTGTGAAGTCGCCACGAAACGATTACTTGCGAAAGCCGATTAAAGTTTTTCCCCGTGGAACCATTTGATTTATACGGCCCCGGGGGGAACAAAAAATTGGGGCAAGAGTGAATGGGTGGGTACATGAAAAGAAAAAGAAACTCTGGATGAATGGGGGACCATGTTTTTAAAAATACAAATGAGTGGACTGTAAATGAAGGGCCCCGGTTCAGCGATCCCGGACACAATAACAACACTTTTAATGGCAAAAACACAAGTAAAAAACACTATATTTTTTTAAAAACTTATCGAAATTAACAAAAAATAACACTATACCATACGAATGGCCGATGCAGTAAATAATTTCAGTTGATGATAAACATTGTTGAAAAAAAAGACACATAGCGCCTTTTTTAAAACCCAAAAAAATTGAACAAAAATATTAGGGGTGGCGGGGAGCAAAAAACAATGAAGTTAAAGTGCACAAAAAGTACCAGGATGGTGTGAAAAAACAAGGCGTGAAGTGTTTCATAAAAAATTGCAGCCATTACAACTGCATTGCACGGCTCAAAATGTATTCGTACCTTAACAGCTAGGAGAACTTTTCTCTTTTCGACCTGCAGCGTTTTTTGTTTGCCAGCCCGGGGGACAACACCCCACCAAATTGGTGACTTCAGGGACCTCACTGATGAGCTGATAAATTGGTCCAGGCTCATATTATCAGAGTTCATTAGCGGAGTAAAAATTTTTTCTACTATTTTTTTATTCAGAGTGAGTGTTTTTGTCCAACGTAGCGGTTCGAAAAACCTCTTCCGCAGAAAAGAGCCTTAAAAAAGGCAAGGTGTTTATCGCTTTTATTTCGCAAAATTTTTTTTTGCATGATATCCATTCTTACCATTTTTCAAGAAACAAAGACAAAACAGCCCTAGAAAAAAATTTCAAGGAAAAAAACGCAGTTGCCCCCCCCCAAATCCCCGGCTAATCGGTCAAAAAGAAAAATAAATGGTTTGAGAAAACAATTCTTAGAACATTGAAAAAATCAACAAAAAACCGTGGATGAGTACTGACTCAGTGTATGAACCTAACTTTGGTGCTACGATCAATTACAATTTTTTTTTAAAAGCACACCGTGCACTACAAGGGACATCAAACCTGGCAGGGCACCCCTTTATAAGCCTACCCAAGAGTACAAAAATTACATATCTTTAAAAAGAAATTGACCCCATTCATTTTCATTTTATTAAAACCCCCCTATTCGGGTCTCAAGTTAATGCCCCGGACGTCATTTTTTCCCAAAATGGCGCCAGCAAAGGGTTCAAGTGGGAAATAAACAGATGGTACCAAAGGAGAAACGTACACTTTTGATTGAGTTTTATGATTTTTAATAGAAGGATGTGAAACTACTAGAAATAAAAAGAAAATCGAGGAAAAATTAAAATTGTGGATTTTTAGTAACGGGGGACGTAGAAGTGTTGAAAATAAGTTTAAAAGTGGTGGGGGTATGCCCCCAAAAAATGCGGGTTAACATCCAAACCACACACCATAAGGGATTTTTTAAAAAAATATATGACCAAAGTGCTCAAATTTCCGATTTTGACTGCTCTTGCAAAGCGGCCGTCGGAGGGGGAAGATGTACACATTTTGATAATCCATTTTGGATGAGGGGCTGAGGCAATAATACTGATAACGGCAGTGAAACTGATATGGGTATAGATGCTGCTGACGACGACGACGAGACGCTCATGCTGTTGCGATAGTTCTACCGTTATTTTAATGTAGGGCCTGGAGCAAGTAGTTATAATACCATAAGGGAAAGGGGGGAGCTGGGATTTAGCAGGAGAGAAGAGACTCCCGGAGCAGGAGGTCGAGAACGTGAGGGGAAGGGGGCAGGAAGACAGGCTGAAGGGAGAAACTTTGGGAAAGCGAAGTGATGGGGGAAAGGGCTGGAAAACCCCACTCAATCAGATTGTACCGTGCTTCCTACCGCAGGGAAGGGGGGCCCTGGGGGAACGGTGAAGATATCAGCCCCCGTAGCAAATCACGTAAATAAGGAACCACATGTGGTTGTATTGGGATCCAGGCCCCCCACACCTACTAAGGGGGAAAAGAAGCCCTTTAGGGTAGTTTATTTTTAAAAGCGGTTTTATCAAAAATAAATTATATCCCAAGCTGATTTGATGATTTTTATTGATATTGCTTAAGTCCCCATATTTTATCACTTTGGGTAAAACAAAACGAAGGGAGGGACGTAAGGGGTGACGCGGGGGGACAAAAGGGGGACAGGCCTTGTGGTCAGAAAACCCGCCCAACTATTCCGCTGTGTCTCATCCTCCCCTTTTTTCATTTTCTTTGCCGTCGGGGAATTTAAAGGGGGGGAAAGTTCCCGACGAGACCCCCGAGCTGGCCATGAAAAAAAGTTAAATAGAAAATGAAATAAAGACAAAAGCTAATAGTTGTAAAATCTTAAATGTAGTTACTTTGTCATTGAAACTATGTTCTTTTAAACTATTTAAGATAAAAAAAACTTGTAGTCTACTCATTGTTAATTTGGTTTATAGGGTGAATGGAGGGCGTGCCCTGCTGATGAAAAAGTGCTGAGAGTAATCACATGAGGGTACCCTGTCAGTGTGGCTTTTTTGGGGGGTACTCCGAACCAATGGGCTCTGAACCGAAGGATCTAGCAATGGATGGCTGATGCTGACGAGACAAATGAAGCACTGTGTGCGTCATGGTTTAAAAGAGTGGAAGAACAAGCGGCCATAGAATCGAGACGACCATTGTGGTGGATGAGGGTGTCAATTAATTCCGCATGGCAAAGAGATACAGGAGCTCGAGAGGCTGCAGAGATGAGAAGATGTCTTGAGAGTTTTGCGCGGCCAAGAGGGAAGTTTGGAAGTTTGAGAGATATTATTGCGTGTCGGAGGAACCTCTCTCTCTCTCTCTCCCTCTCAAAAAATCTCAAACGATTGTTTTAGGATACCATAAACTTTTAGCCAAATTAGACTTTAATACAATCCACAATCTAACTTTAAACGGCAAAATTATCCGATTCCAAAATACTGTTCGAAATTTGGGACTACAAATGACAAACGACCTTTCTTGGACTGGCCATATTAAATATTTACGTAACAAAACGTATGCTTCTCTTCATTCTTTAAACAGACTCAAAAATTTTCTTCCGACAAAACTGCAACAAAGTGACGTTCATATAAAAGGTGACTAAGGGATGCACAACCACCATTTCAATGAAAATTGTCTCTTAGCACTCCTCTTGAGCTCCTTTAATATTGAAGTGATCACTAGCTCTTGAGTTTCTCTTTCCTGATTTGTTTGCTCGATCGACAGTCTTTGGTTTTAATTTCCGGCGTGTTCATTTGACTAGTGAAGTGTGCCATCAACAATGTAGATTTGCCTAACACAATGGAGAAAATGTAAAGTATTATAATCAGTTCTATTCCGCTGGTATATAAACTCCGTTTTTTGAAAAAATCGACGTTAGGTAGTGCACATCTCGCTCCGTCTCATGTACCAAATTTTCATACTAAACATTTTAGTCCAAAAGAAATTTAAAAAAATCTTATGTAACCAGGGTCATAATGACGTTTCCATTTTGTTCTGAATTACACAAAAAGCACCATTCCTCCGATCCAGTGTTCCATATCAAATTATACCGCAAAACGCCAAAATAAATAATTCCAGATTGTTCTATCTCCACGAACCAATAGCTTTGTCACTCGCCGCCCAATACGCGTTGCGTTTGTATAATGAGTGTTCGACTGGTGTATCACGATCAACAACGACTCAGAATAACTGCAAATACTGTGGCAGGAGACACCCACCTCGAAGCTGTCCAGCATTTGGAAAACAGTGTACGTTTTACAAAAAAAAATATAACTACTTTTGCAACGCAATTCTACGAAGAAAAAAACATAAATGACATTCAAGAAGATTGGAATAATTGCATTAACGTCTCATATTTATGCAACTTGGCTAATCGAGACGAAGGAGGGACGTAGGGATGACGCGGTGGGGAAAAGGGGCGACAGGCCTGTGCTGGGTCAGAAACCAGCCACAAGCGTATGGGGAGGGAGGGGTTCTGCCAGGTCGTGGTCGTCTCCGTCTGTTGTTGTCATTGTCGTTCGTCGCCGTCGGGGAATTCCCCGACGACGAATATCAAAGCAGATGACGGCAGCAATGAACAGCTCTCAGTTCAGTGAAAATGAAGAAAGTGACAGCCCAGAGAGATTGGCATCATTAGAAAAATGAACAATCGCCAAGCAGAAGCAGAGCAAACAACACACTACAAGCAGACTATTCAAGTGAAATTGACTTCAGCCAAGGTCAAGACCAAAGAAAAAGGACTATCGCAAAAAATAGGCCTAGGACAAATTTCAAACAAACAAACTCAAGTTCTGATGATTGGCACACTAAACTTAAAATTAGCAAGATAAGGCCAGCTCAATACATAAAATTTACCATTTAGATTTCGGGGAGCACAGGCCAACATCATAACAGGAATCTCAATTCAAAAACTGAGGAAAATGCAGGTAAAACTTCTCAAATCTTATACTAAGTGAAGGTGCGATATGGAGGAAGTAGTTATCTTCAGGTAATAGGCAAATGTTTCTCAATGTAGAAACATAAATATATTTTTTTTCTTTTCTTTTTTTCCCCCTTCTTTTGCCCTTTTCTTTTCATTCCCCACCCCCTTTTTCATAGTTGATCATTAATTAATTACATCTTATATTATTTAAATTTGCTAACAAAATGTTGTGTTTAAATTATTGTTGTTGTAATGCTAATATTTCAAATATGTAAATTAATGTAGTTTATTGTGTTTCTGCCTCTATGTCATTAGATTTATTTAGTTGGATCCTCTTTGTTAAATCAGTTTTTATAACATATTAGGATAGGACGTTAAATAAATAATAAATAAAAAAAATAATTTAAATAAAGGTAGGCGATAGAATGTTAATACATAATTTATCATTATTCACTTTCCTATAATTATTTAGCTTTTTTTGATTACAGAAAAGAAACGGCGGCAGAATTATGTGTCGCCGACAACTCGTGCGACGTAAAAAGTCCAAGAAGAAGTCGTTACAATCGAGTGCAAGTGATGTTGTTGATGCTGCCAGCATCGAAAATGAAGTAAATTTACAGTACGTCAGTTGCAAACATTTATAAAATGCAATGAAATACGGTCTATAACATAGATGCCAACCAAAAATTACAATTTTTAATTGTGATGTGAAAGACCAACTTTTATTAACCCTTAAGCAAGAACAGACACAATCAGGAATTTTAAAAGGTTAGCAATTGTTATTGGTATTCCCGAAAAGTCTGCTATCAACGTATTTTCATTTGGAATGTAGCACTTTCATGAGGCATTAAAAGTGTAGATATGTGGTCTCTTGGACGTCAAAAAAATCCTGATAAATACAGTGTGATTATTGACTGTATTAAGATCTGTGGAGAGAGAAGGAAAATCCTGAGTATCATCAGCTAATACTCTCAATATAAGAACAGGCCCACATTCAAGTGTTTAGTTGGCATTGATGAGCGTGGTGTTGTCATATTTTGTTCTGAATTGTATGGAGATTCCACCAGTGACCGTCAAGATGGGAGTTTCAAGCAAAACTGATCTATCTTTTGCAAGAGGCGAACAGTCCTAGCGGACAGAGGGTTGAGATTTCTCTACCTATTAGAAAGAAAAAAGTCTGCACTAAACATCCCTCCATTTCTTAAGGAGGTTAAAAAGCAATTGTCTGGGAGAAAGAGAAGTAATTGAGGCAAGGAAAATTGCTATCGAAGAATCCATGTCGAGGGCGATGATTGGTTTTCGAAAGTAAATGCTATACTTAATGAAAACCTATGCAATATTGTTTTAGGCCTCAGGCAGATAAAATGTATGTAATTGTATAATGCTTTGCAACTTCAAGGATAAAATTGTAAAAATCTGTTGTAAAAGTTTGGTATAATAGAATTTTAAAAAATAGCACATTACTCTAAAGAGTAAACACGGGCACTAATAACCTTAGTGTGGTGTGCCCTTACCCCTTTCGGGTTGCGGGTTTCGGCTGTCAGCCGACATCGGCAATTTCCCGTTCCAGTGCATGAATCAATCAAATGAAACCTATGAAAAGTCCACTATACCCCAACAGTATCCACAACCAACAATCCAAAAATGAATAGTCGTATCCGTTGTACAGTCCACCACCAGTAATGACGAACCCAAACTCCATTATCCTGTCGGTGAGCACCCACCCCCAGCCACCTCATCAAGCAGGGGCCAATACAGTCACCCTCATTGTTCCACATAGTACATCAACCGAAGTCCAAACCTACCCCAAAACTCAGACAATAGTGACAACTCTCTGTACGAGAAGAATCCAGCAGAATGTCCCACTCAAGTTGAATTTGTAAAACTAACCGGCAACCTTGCAATGTATGATTTAGTTGCAGTTGTTATCGGATATTATAATTGAATTGTCTTATATTATGCATAATTTTTATTATTAGTGGTAATTGTATAAATTGTATTATCTTTAGAACATATACACCATTGGCCTATTCAAATTCTAGTAAGGGAGGAATGCATGTATGTTATGTATCTACGTCATGTATGTTACGTCACGCGCCCCCGACCCCGCCTCTCCACCCCTCACTGTACGAGGCGATTATGTATGGCGACAAACAAACATTTTTTAAGCGACGCCTCAAAGGGCATAACGAGCTTACATGAACGCCAAATTGAGGGCCCATGCCGATAGCGAAGAGCATATCTACCAACGTGACGAACTCGACCATCTTGACGGGACTCGGCGGGAAGCGCAATGTAGATCAGCTCAGGCTCTACAAAGCCCCACGGACTGGAGTGAGGAGCGGAAGAAGGTGGTATAGGACCTCCCTCGACTCAGACGAGTCCGAAGATGACCAGGAGACCACCGAAGATGACAGTTGGAGGATGAAAGACGATGTGTTATCCCCTCCTTCTCCCACTCTGTGGAACAGACCGACCGCATAATCAGGGCCCCTAAATGGCCTCGAGGGTTTCAACGCTGACAGCCCAGTTATGGTTTGGTTTTTGCTCTTTCCAACTCTGCTTTCAGTCTTCACCATGGCTAGAATTAACCAGGGCGCTGGGGCTACTCAAAGGGTCGACGCACAGCAGCCACCCCCGGTAACCTGCCCCTCGAAGGAAAGGCGCCCATGGCTGGGACCACCAACTCGGAGACAAGTCCACGTCCCCGAGCGCTGTCGCAACAAACCTCCTTCCCAAGTCTCGGGCGAGGGAGATCTTGCTGCGGTCGTTCACCGTGGCCACGCACCCTCTGAGGCGACCGATGGAGGACCACTATGAGCGGCTTCGGACCAGGCAGGGGAGAATGCCGAGAGAGAATATACCACCACCACGTGGGAACCTCCCCACTCACTTCGGAAAGGCCGCTTTAAAGCTGGTCCGGAGAAAGAAAATGGAACCCACGCCGGCGGTTCCCAAGAACACCCACCCCTCCCGAGGAATCGTCCCTGAGCCCGAGCCCTTGGGGTTGCAAACAGCATCACTCCCAGCCCAAAACCTACCTGCATCCCTTCACTACACAACAAAAACCACCCTTGGAATCGTTGTGAACCACTTGTGAACCCCCACTCAGCTTGGCATAATGAATAGAGGGAATATGCGCAGAGCCAAGATTTAACGCCCGTCGCCGCCCAAACGGCCCCGCCAGCCAAAAAGTATGAAAATAAAATGTCTCCTGGCACAGGTCTCGACACAGAACCGCCGGGTTACTTTACCGCCGGCAAGTAAGATCAGAGATCTCCATTAATCGTAGCTCTATCCGTAATACAGAACCTTTCAAATGCCGAAATAATAAAGACTGTGATTGCCTAGACTTGGTTCAATCAAGTAGCCCTCCTAAACAATTAAATGCTAGATCAAAGGAAAATAGTGGTATGGTTGGAGACCATAACCTGTCAATCATGTCTTCACTTACACCCTTGTTGTACCCGGTCACTCCAAACTGCATGGACCTTCTATTGCTTTGTTTGTTTGTTTTTCTTTCTTGGAAATTAAACATAAAACCATTCACTCCGGGTGCACGACGCGCGACATGGGGCACAGCACAGCTGACGAGCTATTTGAGGTCACTTTGTATTTTGGAAGCGGATGGCTCAACCCTTCTCTACAATAGGAGAATCCGACAACATAATTTGATGTTTACAAGTTGCACAAAGAGAGCAAAGAAATAAAGTCGCTCTTTCAGAGGAGGCCTTCTTTTGATGGATATGCTTTACGTCTCATATTTATGCAACTTGGCTAATCGAGACGGACGGGAGGGACGTAAGGGATGACGTGGGGGGACAAGGGCGTGGACAATTCGCCTGTGCTTTTAGTCAGAACCAGCAACAAGCATATTGGTAGAGGGCAGGGGTTCCCCACATCATGGTCGTCTCCGTCCTGGTCATCATCCGTCCGTCGTTGTCTTTGTCGTCCCGCCGCGAGGAGGTAGTCAAAAGGGATAGGGGTTCCCCGACGGATCGACCCAGAGCTCGCCATTAGTTCAGGGGAGTGTCACTACCCTAATCACGGGCCAAACCGCCGAGAAGGTTGCGAGTTGGACTTTGAAGGCCTTCTTGATTTGACGCGACTTTAGCCAAGGTCACTACCATGTGCCAACAACTGTATTTTTGATTTTCATGGTTTGTTTACTATAGTAACTTGTTATTCCAATAAAACATTATTATGTAATTTCATGACTAGCGATAGAAGGTTAACTTCTATGAGTACCAAAGTTTTGTCAGTGATTTCTCTGGCTCATGTACATAGTAAGCCAAGTATAGAATCAAGGTTTTATACTAAGCCATTGTGGTTACTGTAATATGTTCAAAATTAATCTCTTTTGGCAAAACAAAGTCCCGAATTTTTTTCTCCATAAAGATTAATTTTTGGGGGGGTTATGTAAAACCCAGACCTCTACGTCATGTTTAAAAACACGCGCTCCCGAACTATTTCTTGTGCGGGCGATGGTAAAAAACAGTTAGACGAGAGCCAGTTGACAGTTTATATTGCCTCATTAAGGTTACATATGTTTTGACTATTGGAGTAGAAGCGGAAATCAAGTCATTTTCAAAAATATGCGGTTCTTACGGAGTCAAAGATTGGGCGTTACCTCAGACGCCCCCAAAGTGGGCCCCAAAAGGGTCAAATCTGCCCCTATTAATTATACATGATTAAAAATACAAATTTTATAAAATAAGTTCGCCCAAAAAGAATATCACTCGTACAATGGGCTGCGTTGGGCTGTTGACCCCGTCAGACGCCCCAAAGTGGGCTCCAAAAAAAGTCAAACTCTGCCATCATGAGGTATACGTGATAAAACATACGTCATTTTAAAGTGAAAATTTACCAGAAAAACGAATATCACTCGTCAGACGGGCTGCGTGAGGTCGTTGACCTTCAGACGCCCCAAAGTGGCCCCGCCCATTAAAAGTCAAAAAATCTGCCCTCAATAGGTATACAGATTCAAACATTACGTATTTTAGGAAAAAGGTACCAGGAAACGAATATCACTCGTCAGACGAGCTTGCGTTGGGGCTTTTCGTGACCCGTTCAGTACCCCCAAAGGTGCGGCCCTAACAAAAAAGTCAAAAATCTGACCTCAATAGGTAGTCATGATTCAAACATACGTCATGTTTAGGAAAAGTTACCAGGACAAACGAATATTCACCTCGTCAGACGAGTTGCAGTGGGGCTTGGCCCGTTTGAAAACCCAAAGTGGGCCCCAAAAAAGTCCAAATCTGCCCTCATAAGGTATAACAGGATTCAACCACACGTTCATTTTCCTAGAAAAAGTTACCAGGAAACACGAATATTATCGTCAGACGAGTGGCGTGGGTCTTTGACCCGTTAGGTAAACCCCGAAGGGGGCCCTCAAACAAAAGGTCGATTTTGCCCCCATAGGGTAAACAAATCAATTCAAACATACGTATTTTTATAAGGTCCCTTTGTTACCAGAAATCGAATATCAATCGTCAGGAGGGTTGTGTCTTGCGTGGGGCTTTGACCCGTTAGGTTACCTCCAAAGTGGGCCCCCAAAGAGTCCAAATTGGCCTTTTTTTAAGACGTTTGCCAAGCAGGGCCTCAACTTTTTTTACAATGTTTTAAATGCTCCCATTAAAAAGCACGCTTGATCGTCAAATCAGCTAATTTCACATACAGAACGTACCGCTTTTTTTTACCCTTTAATTTTCAGCCACAAAAAATCTGTATTTTGGGACAGGTGTCACAGGAAAGGATTGAGGTCTGTCGCTATCAAAGCACATTTTGAAGCTTTCAAATAATTATCTCCTATAACAAAATCAGACATGTCAGAACTAACTTTACTAGTGCAAGTGTCTTTCCTTATGCACAGAACCTCAAAAGTTAGCCTTTATCAGAAAAGGTAAGACCACTAGTGACTGTGCAAAAAGAGAAAAGAGAATCTTACAAGAAGGGTTGTGCAACAAACAATTAATGTTGCTACTAACATCAATTTACTCCCGGCGTCAAAGGAACCATGCAGTTTTGATGGAAATTGCCACTACTCGTCGACATGGCCAACAGGTACACATTCCTTCCAATCCACTTCCAACCCGGGCCCATATTTCTTGACTCCATATAAACTTGGATTATTTGGGGGTCATGAATGACACGAAGAAGGGAAAACAACAGCACTACGTAACCCTGAATTCCGTTTCTGACTCAAAAGGGGCTAACCAGGGGCGTTTATGCACCAATCCCTTCTTTACCCAATCTTGGTGCAGGTGAGTCACTACACCATGTTCCCAACCCATTGAGCCAACTGTGCCCTTGCCAACCAAAACAAAAACCAACCCCACCTCCCAGCACACCATCAACGTTCACCTTGTGCTGGCGGGTATAGCGAAAGGACCACCACGCAAAAAACACAGTACGTGTCCTTTTTTTACACAGTCGGACATACTAAGTTTGCGGTCGATTGGGCGTTTGGTCTATTCAAAAAGATTTTCGGGTAAATTTTGTTAATCTTCCATAGAAGAAATGTGAGCAGTAGTTGCAAAAAAAGTAACCTTTATCCAAAACTTCCACCACCCGTCACCCGCCCACTGGTCCCCATAGGAACCGAGTCTGGCGATATCTTGGTGCACGTCCAAGACTGGCAAGAGTGGGGACAACCTAGCATCACATTTCACAGATGAGTTTTTAAAAACGTGTCTTGAAAAGAATATTGAATTTGTGTGTATGACAAGTAATTCCACAAACATTTGTCAACCACTTGACGTAGCCTTTTTCAGGGCTTTCAAGTTTGCATGGCGTATAGTTCTTACATCTTGGAAGATGTAGTCATCAAAATCCACTGTTGTTCCTAAAGGCGAGTTTCCCCGTCCGTTAACTAAGGCTCTCCTGAATTTGATTGGATATTGCTTTACGTCTCATATTTATGCAACTTGGCTAATCGAGACGAAGGGAGGGACGTCAGGAATGACGCGGGGGAACAAGGGGTGGACAAAGTCTGTGCTGATCAGAACCAGCCACAAGCGTATGGGAAGGGAAGGGGTTCCCCCACGTCGTGGTCGTCTCCGTCTGTGTCATCATCCGTCCGTGTTGTCATTGTCGTCGCCGTCGGGGAGGTAGTCAAAGGGAAGGGGTTCCCCGACGACGACCCAGAGCTCGCCATTAGTTTCAGGGAGTGAAACTCCCCTATTCACGGGCCAAACCGCGAGAAGGTGTCGAGTTGGAATTTGAAGATGAACGAGGTAAAGAAACCAGGTGCAGATGACGGCTCTACGGTTACATCTATTAATATGACCTTATGAGTGGCTTTACCGCAACCGGAATCTGTCCATTTAACCCAGAGAAAGTGATAAACAAACTGCCTCAGAATGAAGATCCACTGCCGAAAGTGAATAACACTCTAGTAGAATATCTGAAAGAGCATCGATTTGGAATGGGTGATGCTAAACCACAACGGAAGAAGGCCAAAATAAATGTGCCTGCTGGAAAAAGTGTTTCAGCTTCTTGGAAGGACCAGGCAAGTTCAGATAGCGAAATTGAAGTGCAGGAAGAAGGCGATTCAGGCGACGACGACTTACAATCTAGCATTGAAAGTGAAACCGAAACTCAAGATGATTATGTTACTCCTACTCAAGATGCATTGAAAGTAGGGTTCTTCATACTGGTAAAATTTAAATCGGGTAAACGTAAGGCTCAATCATTCAGTTTTGTTTGCATTATTCAGGAGCCGCTCAAAAATAATGAACCCACGCAGCATGCAATATCTATACAACGTTTAAATTAAGTTGTCAACGTGCGTACAATGTAAAGGCCCGTTATGATTAAATATTGTAGTACATACAATATTTGAAAGCAACATATTTTGGCCAACCAATTTGTAGTTTCATTTGGATATTCAATGGATATCTGTTAAATGTTCGTTTATAACATTTAATTACCCGATTTCAAATGTATTTATGAAAATATCCCTGCAATATCCATACGTTGCTCAATTTAAATATTAGCTTGAAGTGGATGATTAAATATTTATGGGGCGTTGGTTCTGAACGTTCTCTAAAACATCGATGATCAACTGCAGGAGCAACAACAACAACAACATACTTTTGAAACTGGCGCTGTCATGCACAGCACGTTAAATACGTTGCTCACGTTCAACAAGCGGTGAGCTACTCACACGGTCGGGTAAACCGTCATCTAGCGAGAAGCATCTAGGCACACGGTATAGCCTACTGCACACATTTTTGGTGTTGTTGTGTGCGATACAACTTCGTTGTTGGCCTACTAAAAGCTTTGCTTAAAGGTAAGTTGAGTTTGAGACAATGCGCATTGATGTCTAAGTCTAGAAAATCAATCCGTGATGTCGGTACAAGGCATTATAATAGACTTCTAAATACTAGGACTGTTGCAGTTGCTGCAGTTGGAGCATTTGTTTGCTATCAGGGCCCTAACAACAGATCTATGTTCAATCTTCTGGGAATTTTACTTCACAACAGGTACCTTAGCCACAATGGTAGGAAATTTTTAAAATGCTCTGTGATACTCCCCATTGATTAAAAGTGTTAGAATAATATTTTGTGTAAAGAATTTTTAGTTTTTAGTCAAACGGGTGTTATTTAAGGACATGACCGCGCCCTACAATTGGTTCAAGTTCCAACATGGCCAGAGTTGCATGCAAAACTGAAAAGCACATTAATCCCACTAACTTTTTGAGAAAATGAGAGTAAAACTTGCTGTACAGATTTTTTCACACTCCGTTCATCTTTTGTTTCGACTGCAGCAGATCTGAAACAAATTTCCCCGGCAACGGGACACAATCTGACGAGTTTTTTAAAGGGGGTTAATTAAAATTTTGACGCCCTTAATAGTACCTTAATTTACCCTACAACTATGGGCTATACCAATGAAATCGAATAGCTAGGGAGTGTTTAGAGAATGCATGCGGGTGGATCGAGACCTGGACCGTTGATAGACGTTCCAACCGTGATCTCGAGAAATCATGCTGCTTCACAGGCCTGCAAATGACAATCCGTAGCATACTTGATCTTTGGGAGGACCTTGAATCCGAGGGATATTCTTATCTTCTCAAAAGAATTATATATTACGAATTACATATTACGGTGGGCTCCAGATACATAGGGGTTTTTGAAGTGGCAAGACTGACCTGGCTTTCAGAAGAAATAGGGCCGGTTTAGCTCCATAGCCAGAGGAAAGGTCTACCAGAGGGAGAGGTTCGTCCAGGAGCGGGCGGTGGCGGAAGGCCGGTTTTTAAAGCAGGCGCCAGAGGCGGAACCGGAAGCGGAGTGCCGCAAAGATGGGCGGTTCGGGCGGCAATCCGGCCGCCGCGCCGCTTTAAAAACTATCACCCGTTTCGACGACGAGAGCGATACGGGCACTCTTGGGCAAAAGCACTCATCCCGGAGCTGGTTTTGGGCCGAAGACCAGGCCTTGGCCACCGTTGATGTCGGCGTGAAGGCCGAGATGCCGAAAAGGAAGAAGAAGAAGAACGTTTTCCGAAGTTGACATTGGTATGCTACTCTCACAAATTTTGGTGTACGGGAGTGGGTCTGAAGTGTCACTTAGTTGTCAAAAACGGCGCCTCTAATGAAAAAAAAAATTTTTTTTTCGGTTATGTTTTGATGATGTTTCAGTCGCCGGAGTTCTCCGAATCGAGGAGCCCGTTCGCAGAGACCTACAAGGCTTCCAATTGGCGACCACGACGTTTCCCATTTGGGTTGGCAGGGACTGCCTGGAGAAAGACAGCCGGCAGCAACCCCACAACGAAGCCGTCGCCAAACACGACTGAAAACAACCGCGGATGCGACATCCTGGAAAAGACACCGTCGCCGCCCTGTGTGCAGCCGGCCGCAAAATGCCGGCCGGTCCGAGCTGCAGACAGGGGTATGTTACTCTCACGATTCTGGTGTACACTATGGGTCTCACATTAATCCAGGTTCTCAAATAGGGCGACCTGCTTTGGAAATTATAACAGTTGTGATTTTGTGTTTATTATGTTTCAGTCGCCAGAACGTGCAAACAACTACCAAGGAAAGGACGAGTTGGCGACGACGGAAGCTGCACCGTCTACCGGGAAGCCGTCGCCAAACGAAACCAGAAACAAGACAGAGACATGCGACAAGCCGGAAACGACACCGTCGCTGCCCTGTGTGCAGCCGGCCGAAGATGCCGGCCGGTCCGAGCTGCAGACAGGGGTATGTTACTCTCACGATTCTGGTGTAAGACTATGGGTCTCACGTGTCTCTAGGTTGTCCAATAGGGCGACCTGCTTTGGAAATTATAACGTTTGTGATTATGTTTTGATGATGTTTTAGTCGCCGAAGGAGACGACCACCAAACCCGCAAAGCCGCGCGGTGGGAGGACACCCCGTGTGGAGAAGGACTCCTCGTCCGACGGGGAGGTCAAATCGAATGATCAATCGGAGGATGGCTCCTCAAGCGACACGAGCGTCGAGGAGCCACCACTGAAGGGCCGCGGAGCCATCCTGTGTGCAGCTGTCCGCAGTCTCCGGCCGTTCCAAGCTGCAGACAGGGGTATGTTTTCTCTCACGATTCTGGTGTAAGACTATGGGTCTCACATGTCTCTAGGTTGTCTAATAGGGCGACCTGCTTTGGAAATTATAACGTTTGTGATTATGTTTTGATGATGTTTTAGTCGCCGAAGGAGACGACCACCAAACCCGCAAAGCCGGCCGCAAAGCCGCGCGGTATGAGAACACAACGTGTGGAGACGGACTCCTCGTCCGACGAGGAGGTCGCCTTGAATCATCAATCTGAGGATGGCTCCTCGAGCGACACGAGCGTCGAGGAGCCACCAAGGAAGACCGCGGCGAAGCGCTTACGATTACACTATACAATACAATGCATTACAATTTGTTTATTTGTTTATAACAGCACCAAATATTATGACCATGTCATTCGCGTGGTGTTTGACCTCTTCCTGGCCCACAGTTTCTTCCCGCGGGATGTCCAGAGTTCAATAACATTTTGAAGCTGAGCCCTATTACGGTGGACTTTCCCGATAAAATAGGGGGTTTTTGAAGTGGCAAGACTGACCTGGCTGCAGAAGAAAAAGGGCCGGTTAGCTCCATAGCCAAAAGGACGGTCTACCAGAGGGAGAGGTTTCGTCCAGGAGCGGGCGGTGGCGGAAGCCGGGTTTTAAAGCAGGCGCCAGAGGCGGAACCGGAAGCGGAGTGCCGCAAAGATGGGCGGTTCGGGCGGCAATCCGGCCGCCGCGCCGCTCAAAACTATCACCCGTTTCGACGACGAGAGCGATACGGGCACTCTGTCAAAAGCACTCATCCCGGAGCTGGTGTGGGCCGAAGACCAGGCCCTTTGGCCACCGTTGATGTCGGGGTGAAGGCCGAGATGCCGAAAAGGAAGAAGAAGAAGAACGTTCCGAAGTTGACATTGGTATGCTACTCTCACAAATTTTGGTGTACGGGAGTGGGTCTCAAGTGTCACTAAGTTGTCAAATACGGCGCCTGCTATTGAAATAATAATTTTTCGGTTATGTTTTGATGATGTTTCAGTCGCCAGGGTTCTCCCGAATCGGGGGAGCCCGTTCGCAGAGACCTACAAGGCTTCCAATTGGCGACCACGACGTTTCCCCTTTGGGTTGCAGGGGACTGCCTGAGAAAAAACGGCCGGCAGCAGCCGACAACGAAGCCGTCGCCAACATGACTGAAAACAAACCCCGGATGCGACATCCTGGAAACGACACCGTCGCCGCCCTGTGTGCAGCCGCCGCAGATGCCGGCCGGTCCGAGCTGCAGACAGGGGGATGTTACTCTCACGATTCTGGTGTACGACCATGGGTCTCACGTTAATCCAGGTTCTCAAATAGCGCACCTGCTTTGGAAAATTTAAACAGTTGTGATTTTGTGTTTATTATGTTTCAGTCGCCAGAACGTGCAACAACCACCAAGGGAAAAAACGAGTTTGGGGACGACGGAAGCTGCACGTCCCACCGGGGAAACCGTCGCCAAAACGAAACCAGAAACAAGACAGAGACATGCGACAAGCCGGAAACGACACCGTCGCTGCCCTGTGTGCAGCCGGCCGGTTCTAGCTACAGACAGGGGTATGTTACTCTCACGATTCTGGTGTAAGACTGTGGGTCTCACGTGTCTCTAGGTTGTCCAATAGGGCGACCTGCTTTGGAAAATTTTAACGTTTGTGATTATGTTTTGATGATGTTTTAAATCCCGAAGGTGACGAACCAACAAACCCGCAAAGCCGCGGTGGTAGGACACCCCGTGTGGAGAAGGACTCCTCGTCCGACGGGGAGGTCGACTCGAATGATCAATCGGTGGATGGCTCCTCGAGCGACACGAGCGTCGAGGAGCCACCACTAAAGACCGCGGAGCCACCCTGTGTGCAGCCGTCCGCAGTCTCCGGCCGGTCCGAGCTGCAGACAGGGGTATGTTACTCCCCACGATTCTGGTGTAGGACTATGGGTCCCCCACGTTTCTCTAGGTTTTTCCAATAGGGCGACCTGCTTTGGATTTGGATTGATTGATTGGATATTGCTTTAAAGTCTCATATTTATGCAACTTGGCTAATCAAGACGAAGGGAGGGACGTAAGGGATGACGCGGGGGACAAGGGGTGGACAGGCATGTGCTGGTCAGAACCAGCCACAAGCGTATGGGGAGGGCAAGGGTTCCCCCCCGTCCCTGGTCGTCTCCGTCTGTGTCATCATCCGTCCGTGTTGTCTTTGTCGTCGCCGTCCGGGAGGTAGTCAAAAGGGGAAAGGGGTTCCCCGACGACGACCCAGAGCTCGCCATTAGTTTCAGGGAGTGAAACTTCCCTATTCACGGGCCAAAACCCCGAGAAGGTGTCGAGTTGGAATTTGAAGGCCCACCTGCTTTGGAAATTATAACGTTTTGTGATTATGTTTTTTATGATGTTTTAGTCGCCGAAGGAGACGACCCCCAAACCCGCAAAGCCGCACGGTATGAGAACACAAAGTGTGGAGACGGACTCCTCGTCCGACGAGGAAGTCGCCTTGAATCATCAATCTGAGGATGGCTCCCCGAGCGACACGAGCGTCGAGGGACCATGTCATTCGCGTGGTGTTTTGACCTCTTCCCCCGGCCCACAGTACTTCCCCGCGGGATGTCCAAGTTCAATAACATTTTGAAGCTGAGCCCATATTACGGTGGACTCCAGATAACATAGGGGGTTTTTGAAGTGGCAAGACTGACCTGGCTGCAAAGAAAAGGGCCGGTTAGCTCCATAGCCAAGAGGACGGTCTACCAGAGGGAGAGGTTCGTCCAGGAGCGGGCGGTGGCGGAAGGCCGGTTTGAAAGCAGGCGCCGAGGCGGAAGCGGAGAGCCACAAAGATGGGCGGTTCGGGCGGCAATCCGGCCGCCGCGCCGCTCAACACACACCCGTTTCGACGACGAGAGCGATACGGGCACCCCTGTCAAAAGCACTCATCCCGGAGCTGGTGTGGGCCGAAGACCAGGCCTTGGCCACCGTTGATTCGGCGTGAAGGCCGAGATGCCGAAAAGAAGAAGAAGAAGAACGTTCCGAAATTGACATTGGTATGCTACTCTCCAATTCTGGTGTACGGGGGTGGGTTTTCAAGTGTCACTAAGTTGTCAAATACGGCGCCTTTCTATTGAAATTAATTTTTTCGGTTATGTTTTGATGATGTTTCAGTCGCCGGAGTTCTCCGAATCGGAGGAGCCCGTTCGCAGAGACCTACAAAGGCTTCCAATTGGCGACCACGACGTTTTCCCATTTGGGTTGCAGGGGACTGCCTGAGAAAGACGGCCGCGCAGCCGACAACGAAGCCGTCGCCAAACACGACTGAAAACAACCGCGGATGCGACATCCTGGAAACGACACCGTCGCCGCCCTGTGTGCAGCCGGGCCGCGATGCCGGCCGGTCCGAGCTGCAGACAGGGGTATGTTACTCTCACGATTCTGGTGTACGACCATGGGTCTCACGTTAATCCAGGTTCTCAAATAGCGCGACCTGCTTTGGAAATTTTAACAGTTGTGATTTTGTGTTTTATTATGTTTCAGTCGCCAGAACGTGCAAACAACTACCAAGGAAAGGACGAGTTGGCGACGACGGAAGCTGCACCGTCTACCCGGGGAAACCGTCGCCAAACGAAACCAGAAACAAGACAGAGACATTCGACAAGCCGGAAACGACACCCTCGCTGCCCTGTGTGCAGCCGGCCGAAGATGCCAGCCGGTTTCCCAGCTGCAGACAGGGTATGTTACTCTCAAAGATTCTGGTGTAAGACTATTTGTCTCACGAGTCCCCTAGGTTGTCCAATAGGGCGACCTGCTTTGGAAATTATAACGTTTGTGATTATGTTTTTGATGATGTTTTTAGTCGCCGAAGGTGACGAAAAACAAACCCGCAAAGCCGCGCGGTGGTAGGACACCCGTGTGGAGAAGGACCCCTCGTCCGACGGGGAGGTCGACTCGAATGATCAATCGGAGGGTGGCTCCTCGAGCGACACGAGCGTCGAGGAGCCACCACTGAAGACCGCGGAGCCACCCTGTGTGCAGCCGTCCGCAGTCTCCGCCGGTCCGAGCTGCAGACAGGGGGATGTTACTCTCACGATTCTGGTGTAGGACTATGGGTCTCACGTTTTCTCTAGGTTGTCCAATAGGGCGACCTGCTTTGGAATTTGGATTGATTGATTTGATATTGCTTTACGTCTCATATTTATGCAACTTGGCTAATCGAGACGAAGGGAGGGACGTAAGGGATGACGCGGGGGAACAAGGGGGGGACAGGCATGTGCTGGTCAGAACCGCCACAAGCTTATGGGAGGGCAAGGGTTCCCCCACGTCGTGGTCGTCTCCGTCTGTGTCCCTCATCCGTCCGTGTTGTCTTTGTCGTCGCCGTCCGGGAGGTAGTCAAAGGGAAGGGTTCCCCGACGACGACCCAGACTCGCCATTAGTTTCAGGAGTGAAAATTCCCTATTCACGGGCCAAACCGCGAGAAGGTGTCGAGTTGGAATTTTAAGGCCCACCTGCTTTGGAAATTATAACGTTTGTGATTATGTTTTGATGATGTTTTAGTCGCCGAAGGAGACGACCACCAAACCCGCAAAACCGCACGGTATTAGAACACAACGTGTGGAGACGGACTCCTCGTCCGAAAGAGGAAGTCGCCTTGAATTTATCAATCTGAGGGTGGCTCCTCGAGCGACACGAGCGTCGAGGAGACCTGTCATTCGCGTGGTTTTTTGACCTCTTCCCTGGCCCACAGTACTTCCCGCAGGATGTCCAGAAGTTCAATAACTTTTGAAGCTGAGCCATTTACGGGGGACTCCAATAACATGGGGGTTTTTGAAGTGGCAAGACTGACCTGGCTGCAGAAAATAGGGCCGGGTAGCTCCATACCCAAAGAGGAGGGGTCTCCGGAGGGGGGTTCGCCCCCGGAGCGGCGGTGGGGAAAAAGGCCGGTTTGAAACAGGCGCCAGAGGCGGAACCGGAAGCGGAGGGGGCGCGAAGATGGGCGGTTCGGGCGGCAATCCGGCCGGCCCGCCCCTCAACCAATCCCCTTTTCAAACGAAACAGCGAACGGGCACTCTGTCAAAAGCACTTATCCCAGAGCTGGTTGGGCCGAAACCGGCCCTTTGGCCCACCATTGATGTCGGCGGGGGGCCGAGATGCCAAAAAGGAAAAAGAAGAAGAAAACTTTTCCAACCGCTTTTGGTATGCTACTCCCCAAAATTTCGGGTGTACGAAGGGGGGTCTCAAGTGTCCTAATTGTCAAATCGGCGCCTGCTATTAAAATAATAACTTTTCGTTATGTTTTGTGATGTTTCTCGCCGGTTTCTCCGAATCGGGGGAGCCCGTTCGAAAGACCTACAAGGCTTCCAAATTGGCGCCACGACGTTTCCTTTGGGGTTGCAGGGGACTGCCTGGAGAACGACGGCCGGCAGCAGCCGACAACAAAGCCGTCGCCAAAAATACTGAAAACAACCGCGGATGCGACATCCTGGAAACGACACCCTCGCCCCCCTTGTGGGAGCCGGCCGCAGTGCCGGAAGGGGCCGAGCTGCAGACAGGGTAGTTACTCTCACGATTCTGGTGTACACTAGGGTCTCACGTTATCCGGTTTCTCAAAAAGGGCGACCCCGCTTTGGGGAAATTTAAAAGTTGTGTTTTGTGTTTATTATGTTTCAGTCCCAGAAAGTGCAAACAAATACCAAGGAAAGGAAAGGTTGGCGACGACGAACTGCACCTCTACCGGGGAAACCTCGCCAAACGAAAAAAGAAACAAAACGAGACTGCGACAAGGGGAAACGACACCGTCCCCCTGGTGCGCCGGCCAAAAATGCCGGGCCCGGGCTGACTGCAGACAGGGGGATTTTACTCTCCGATTCTGGTGTAAGACTATGGGTCTCAGGTGTCTCTATTGTCCAATAGGGGGACCTGCTTTTTGGAAAATTTTAACGTTTGTGATTATGTTTTGATGAGTTTTAGTCCCGAAGGGGACGACCACCAAACCCCAAAGCCGCGCGTGGAGGACACCCCGTGTGGAGAAGGACCCCCCGTCCACGGGAGGGCAAATTGAATGATTCGGGTGGCTCCTCAAGCGACAAAGAGCGTCGGGAGCCACCACTGTAAGACCGCGGAAGCCATCCTGTGTGCAGGCTGTCCGCAGTCTCCGGCCCGTTCCAAGCTGCAGACAGGGGTATGTTTACCTCTCACGATTCTGGTGTACGACTATGGAGTCTCACATGTCTCTAGTTGTTGTCTAAAGGGCGACCTGCTTGGAAATTATAACGTTTTTGGGTGATTATGTTTTTGATGATGTTGTTTAGTCGCCGAAGGAGACGACAACCAACCTGCAAAGGCTGGCCGCAAAGCCCGCGCGTATGATTATACACACAAACTGTGGGAGACGACCTCCATCGTCCGACGAGGAGGTCCGCCCTTGAATCATCATCTGAGGATGGCTCCTGAGCGACACAGCGTCGAGGAGGCCACCAAGGAAGACCGCGGCGAAGCGCTTACGATTACACTATACAATACAATGCATTACATTTGTTTATTTTTTTATAACAGCACCAAAATATTATGACATGTCATTCGCGTGGTGTTTGACCTCTTCCCTGCCCGCACAGTACTTTCCCGCGTGATGTCCAGAATCTTCAATAACATTTTTGAAGAGCTGAGCCCATATTACGGTGGACTCAGATAACATAGGGGGTTTTTTGAAGTGGCACGACTGACCTGGTGCAGAAGAAATAGGGCCGGTTAGCTCCATTAGCCAAGAGGAGCACTGCTAACCAGAGGGAGAGGTTCGTCCAGGAGCGGGCGGTGGGGAAGCCGGTTTGAAAGCAGCCGCCAGAGGCGGAAGCGGAGTGCCGTAAAGATGGGCGGTTCGGGCGTCAAATCGGACGCGCGCCGCTCAACACTACAACCGTTTTCGACGACGAGAGCGATACGGGCACTCTGTCAAAAGCACTCATCCGGGAGCTTGGTGTGGCCGAAAGACCAGGCCTTGGCACCGTTGATGTCCGCGTAAGGCGAGATGCCGAAAAGGAAAAGAAGAAGAAGTTTCCGAGTTGACCTTGGTATGCTACTCTCAGCGGGTACGGTCATTCTGGTGTACGGAGTGGGTCTCATTGTGTCACTAAGTTTGTCAAATACGGCGCCTGCTATTGAAATAATAAATTTTCGTTATGTTTTTTGAATGATGTTTTCAGTCCGCCGGAGTTCTCCGATCGGAGGAGCCAGTTCGCGAGACCTACAAGGCTTCCATTGGCGACGCACGACGTTTTTTCCCATTTGGGATTGCAGGGGACTGCCTGGAGAAAGTAACGGGCCGCAGCAGCCGACAACGAGCGTCGCCAACTGACTGAAAACAACCGCGGAATGCGACATCCTGGAAACGACACACCGTCCCGCCGCCCTGTGTGCAGCCGGCCGCAGATGCCGGAAGGTCCGAGCTGCAGACAGGGGTATTTATTCTCAACGATTCTGGTGTACGGACCATGGGTCTCACGGTTAATCCAGGTTCTCAAATAGGGCGACCCTGCTTTGGTAATTTAAACATTTGTGATTTTGTGTTTATTATCTTTCAGTCGCCAGAACGTGCAAACAACTACCAAGGAAAAGGACGATTGGCGACGCGGAAGCTGCAGCACCGTCTACCGGGAAGCCTCGCCAAACGAAACCGAAACAAGACAGAGACATGCGACCAGCCGGAACCGACACCCTCGCTGCCCCTGTGTGCAGCCGGCCGAAGATGACAGCCGGTCCGAGCTGCAGACAGGGGTATGTTACTCTCACGATTTTTGGTGTAAGACTATTTGTCTCACGTGTCTCTAGGTTGTCCAAATAGGGCGACCTGCTTTGGAATTATAACGTTTTGTGATTTGTTTTGATGATGTTTTAGTCGCCGAAGGTGACGACCCAACAAACCCGCAAGCCGCGCGGTGGTAGGACAAACCCGTGTTGGAGAAGGACCCCACTCGTCCGACGGGGATGTCGACTCGAATGATCAATCGGAGGATGGCTCCTCGGCGACACGAGCGTCGAGGAGGGGTCCACCACTGAATACCGGCTGGTGGAGCCCATGGCTGGCGTCTGTGGGTGTGCAGGTTGCCGTTGCCCAGTTCCTCCGGCCAGGTCCGAGCTGCAGACGGGGTATGTTACTCTCACGATTCTGGGTGTAGGACTATGGTCTCACGTGTCCTCTAGGGTTGTCCAATAAGGGCGACCTGCTTTGGATTGGATTGATTGATTGGATATTGCTTACGTCTCATATTTATCAACTTGGCTAATCGAGACGAAGGAGTGCGTAAGGGATGAACGCGGGGGAACATGGGTGGACAGGCATGTGCTGGTCCAAACCAGCCACAAGCTTATGGGGAGGGGGAGGGGTTCCCCCACGTCGTGGTCGTCTCCGTCTGTGTCATATCCACCGTTTGTCTTTGTCATCGCCGTCCGGGAGGTAGTCCCAAAGGGAAGGGGGTCCCCGACGACGACCCAGAGCTCGCCATTAGTTTCAGGGAGTGAAACTGCCCTAGTCACGGGGGCCAAACCGCGAGAAGGGTGTCGAGTTGGAGTTTGAAAGGCCCACCTGCTTTGGAATTATAAATGTTTGTGATTATGTTTTTGGTGATGTTTTTAGTCGCCGAAGGAGACGACCACCAAACCCCAAAGCCCGCACGGTATGAGAACACAAAATGTGGAGACGGGACGTCCTCGTCCGCGAGGAAAAGTCGCCTTGAATCAATCAATCTGAGGATGCTCCTCGAGCGTCAAGGAGACCATGTCATTCGCGTGGTGTTTTGACCTCTTCCCTGGCCCAGTACTTCCCGCGGGATGTCCAGAAGTTTCAATAACATTTTGAAGCTGAGCCCATATTACGGTGGACTCCATATAACATAGGGGGAGGGGGGTTTTTTTGAAGTGGCAAGACTGACCTGGGCTGCAGAAGAAATAGGGCCGGGTAAGCTCCATAGCCAAGAGCGACGTTCTACTCGCGGAGGGAGAAGTTCGTCCCAGGAGCGGGCGTGGCGGAAGGCCGGTTTAAAGCAGGCGCGTCAGAGGGGCACCGGAAAGCGGAGTGGGGCGCGAATATGGGCGGTTCGGGCGGCAATCCGGCCGCCGCGCCGCTCAAACACATCACCCTTTCGAACGACGACAGCGATACAGGCACTCTGTCAAAAGCACTCATCCCAGAGCTGGTGTGGGCCGAAGACCAGGCCTTGGCCACCATTGAGTCGCTGGTGGAGGCCGAGATGCCGAATGGAAAAAGAAAAGAAGAACGTTCGGAAGCCGACCTTGGTATGCTACTCCTCACAATTCTGGTGTACGAGAGTGGGTCTCACGTTTAATCCAGGTCTCAAATAGGGCGACCTGCTTGGAAATTATACAGTTGTGTTTTGTTTACTTATGTTTCAGTCGCCAGAACGTGCAAACAAGCTACAGGAAAGGACGAGTTGGCGACGAACGGAAGCTGCACCGTCTACGGGAAGCCGTCCACAAACGAAACCAAAACAAGACCAAGAGACATGCTACAGCCGGAAAGACACCGTCGCTGCCCTGTGTGCACCGGCCGAAAGATGCCGGCCGTCCGAGCTGCAGACAGGGTATGTTTACTCTCACGATTCTGGTGTAAGACTATGGGTCTCACGTGTCTCTAGGTTGTCAATAGGGCGACCTGCTTGGAAATAATAACGTTTGTGATTATGTTGTGATGTTTTTAGTCGCCGAAGGTGACAACCACCCAACCCGCAAAGCCGCGCGGTGGAGGACACCCCCGTTGGGAGAAGGACTCCTCGTCCGACGGGGAGGTCGACTCGATGATCAATCGGAGGATGGCTCCTCGAAACGACACGAGCGTCGAGGAGCCAACCACTGAAGACCCGCGGAGTCCACCCTGTGTGCAGAGCCGTTCCTGCAGTCTCCGGCCGGTCCGAGCTGCAGACAGGGCTGTGGTACTCTCCGATTCGGATGTAAGACTATGGGTCTCACGTGTTATCTAGGTTGTCCAATAGGGCGACCCTGCGTTGGAAATTATAACGTTCTTTGTGATTATGTCTATTTTGATGATGTTATAGTCCCGAAGGAGACGACCACCAACCCGCAAAGCCGCGCGGTGGGAGGGACACCGCGTGTGGAGAAGGACCTCCGTCGTCGACGGGGAGTCGACTCGAATGATCAATCGGAGGATTGGCTCCTTCGAGCGACACGAGCGTCGAGGAGCCACCACTGAGACCGCGGAGCCACCCTGTTGTTCAGCCATCCGCAGTCTCCGGCCGGTCCGAGCTGCAGACCGGGGTATGTTACTCTCCGTAAAATTCTGTTTCCGACTATTTGTCTCACGTGTCTCTAGGTTGTCTTAATAAGGGCGACCTGCTTTTAGAAATTATAACGTTTGCGATTATGTTTTTGATTGATGTTTTAGGTTCGCCGGAAGGAGACGACCCACCAAACCCGCCCGGTGGGGATGAACACCCCGTGTGAGAAGGACCCTCCTCGTCCTACGGTGGAGGTCGGGGAATCGATGATCACTCGGAGGATGGGCTCACTCGAGCGACAACACGAGCGTCCGAGGAGCCACCACTGAAGACCGCGGTGCCTACCTGTTGCAGCCGTCCGTCAGTCTCAGCCGTCCGAGCTGCAGACAGGGGTATGTTACTCTCACGATTCTGGTGTACGACTATGGGTCTCACGTTTTACTCAGGTTCTCAATAGGGCGACCTGCCCCCCTTTTTTTTTTTGGGAAATTAGAAACGTTTTGTGATTAATGTTTGATGATGTTTTAGTCCGCCGAAGGAGACGACCACCAAACCCGCAAAGCCGCGCGGGTATAATAACACACGTGTGGAGACGGACTCCTCGTCCGACGAGGAGGGTCGCCTTTGATCAATCAATCTGGAGGATGCTCCTCGAGCGACACGAGCGTCGAGGAGCCACCAAGTAAAGAACGCGGCGAAGCCGAGTAACCAGGCAGCCGTCATGTGCAAGGTGTGGCGGCGAGGGAGCGTATCCCATCCCAACCTTAGGCGTCACCTCAGGACACCAGCCATAGGATGGATGCGGCCACCGGACCGATTGGACTGTCTGCCGGGGCTCCGAGCGTTTTTACAAAAACCAGCTGCCGGTTTTCCGTGTGGCGGCCTGAATATCGCCATGGGCCGCAACTGGGCAGACGTAGAGCTGAGCGAGACCGTAATCTACCTTCGAAATTTTTGGTTGACCCATTACTCATGCACGTTTCTGGCCGGGGGTTATATGCCTTACAATTTTTGTCTCGCATGTTTTCAGTCATTAGCCTTCATGAAGACGCAGGCCGCGTGATCGACATGTCGCCGCGATCATGCCCGATTACCTGCACTGACTAGCCGAGGCCGACATTTTTGGTCGAGGCTGGGGTTGTTGCCGACAACGAGGCGGCGGCGCCGCCCATCCACCCCGGTCGTTGACGCGGCGTCAGGACGCGCTCCCCGTCCTGCTCCGGGATTGTCCACCGCAAGACTGGCTTCCACTCCCGACCTCGAGGCCGTTGTCGCGGAGAGGACTCGGGTCGCCGAGGCGGAGCTCGAGAACCAGGCCGCGCAGCAGTCTGTGACCTGACGCGTTCAGTGGAAGGCACCTTTTTCCCCTCAGGGGCCTCGACCACAAGGTCGACGAACGCATAGATGCAATGAAGAGGATCCGCCAGGCCATGGTCGGCCAGAGGACCGGCCTCAAGGCCACCGACCACCTATGGTAGGTAGATGCAGGGTTCGAATGTGTGTCTTAACAGTCTGTGCCGACTCGGTCTTTCGAGGTGAATTCGCCTAGTTGTTCTTGACCACTGACCTTGAATAAATTGCTTTCATTCGTGTGCATTATGTCATCAGCGATTCGTTTTTTCCGTTTTCAGCGCATACGTGGCCAAGTTAATGTACAGGTGTCGACCGTCCCACCTCCGGGGCCAGGAGACTTGGTCGGAATACCCGCAGGCGATCGACGAGTGGGTGCTGCTTTTCTGGGAAAAAAAGCAGCACCTGCTCGACTACCTGGACGAGATCCAGCAGGCGGGAGTAAGTAGACTTTGGTTTTTACTACGTGTTGTCGCGGGGAATTAGATTGGCAGTTTGGATGTTGACGAAAGATCGGAACGAGCGCCTGAGCAATGGTCCTATGTTTCTTTCTAAGTGCGCCGTGGCTTTTTTCCTGCGCGGCTTTGCTGTAGAGATCTTCGTGCGATTTGCAAATAATCTACGTGCGTGTTTTATTGTTTGATTACAGGCTCGGCACTCATCGGTCACCTCCTATGTCAAGGCCCTGGAACGGTTCCTGCGGTTCGCGAAAGCACATGTCTCGACCCAAGAACTCAACTTTAAGATCACTCAGGTCCTTGGGTATGTGGGCCCTTTGAAGGCCTCCCTGGATCGGGCGGCCAAGGCCATTGCCGCGACGGAGGCCACCGAGAACTTTGACCATGGAAACGATAACACCCTGAAAGTCATAAAAATGAAGCGGTGCACGCTGCGGTGGCAGCAGCTCGAGGAGGCCCTACTACGCCTGGAGAGCCTCCCCGACTCGACACTGATGAAGGTCCTCGACAGGAGGTCGCAGAACGACCTCCTGCTCGTGAGGAGGTGGGTACACTGTATAGCTCTGACGGACGGGTGATTATATGGGGTATCACTTCTGTTCTTCATATTTCACTGGATAATTTTTGGTCATTAAATATTTTCTTTTACGGTACAATATCAGTTAGTTTGGCATGAAAATTTCGTCGGTTTAGCATTTCGTACATTGTGCGAGTCAGGCATTAAGCCGTTTTGGTTTCGTATAATTATTATGATTTGCATATATTTCGGATCGACTTAATCGATGTCGTTATTTACGAAGGTGAGATAAGATTGCAATTATTTACGTAACGGAATCTGGTTGAAAATTACACGCTTGAATGGACAACTAGTCAAAGGCGGGGCTTAGCTAGTTCCGGAAAATCCAACAGATAGCGCCGCGAACTGTGGGACAAGCTGCAACCTAAGTGTGGTTGGCGCAATGGACTTCAACGTGTTTTTACGCCCGTACGGGTGGAAAAAAATCCTTTAAAAATATGTTATTTTTTAGAATGGGCTTAGCCAAAGACTATGTAGATCAAGAAGGATGCCAGCTGCTTTTGAGGGAAGGCTGTTGTATTGTCCTATGTTATGTCCTAGAGGATGTGTGGACTTCGGAAAACGGTGGTCATCATAGTCCCTATACCTTTGGGTTTAGAATGATTATAAACCCAAAGCCTTGACTCTAGAAAGCATTTTTTTTATGTTTAGTCTCAGGTTTAGGCCAACATAATTTATTATTCCTCAGTTCACAAGATCGTATCGTAAAAAGTAGGCCTGGGTTTAACTCTAGGGGTAGGCGGAGGCCCAGGTTCTAATCCTAGGCCTACACGGCTAGGACTAGACACACCTCTTTGCTAAGATTTAGGCCTAGAAATGTACCCCTCTTTATAGTTTATACACAGTTTAGGCCTTAAACCTTGGAAGCTTTAGACCTAGGCCTACCTTAAAAGCAAAATCAAGGCTATACTATTAGTTTTAACCTACCAATAAGCAGAGGCTAGGCCTAGTGTTATTTTCCTTTCCATATAGGCCTACCCTAACTACTAGATGTAGGCCTACTTTTATTATCTTAGGGGTCAACTGTGTTATGTAAACATAAAACATAAAACATAGGGCCGCGTCAAACAGGTCTACTCATTAGCCTGCCTACTACAAGCAAGTTTAGAATGAAGATAGTTGGCCAATCCGGGAAATAAAAAAATGGGTAAACACATTAGCAGTGCTCCATCTCGCAAACACATAAGTTTGCCATGAGGAATTTGCTTGTAATCGGAATCCACGAAATGCAAAGAACTTTATAGGCCTACAAGCAAGGTATCACATGTTTTCGTAAAACATTTCTTATCCATCTGATTTTAACTTTCCACGTTTTATTTCTTAACTTGATATCCTTCGGAAACGAGTGTAAAGACACCCCTCCTATTTTAGCTCTTGACGAACATCGTGAAACAACACAATATTGAACCATTTCAATCCAGCAATACAGTCTTTAGTGTGGTACAGTAAGGCTGTCAGTTAAAATCGTCCCACAGTACGGCCATCTTTGAGCACATGTTTGAGTCGTGACGTCAGGGGGCGGAGTTAGACTACTCGTCCATTGACATAAGTTGAGGAAAAAATAGGCACGTGTGTACGGCGACTGGTCCGATTATGACCGTAATGCACAATTTATCCCAACCGATGTGGTAAAATTCTAATGGTATAAACATGTGTGTTTGTCTTGCAGGAACATCGGCTTCATTGGGTCGGCCTCCAAGGCCCAACGACCCGGCCCGATTCAGAATATGACCTGCCAGGAATACCGTTCGGGCTTGGCTCGAAAGTTGAGACATAACAAGGACACAATTGTGGTGTTCGTGAAGAACCACAAAAATACAACGAAGGGGAAGGGCGCCGCAGGTCTGAGCTTCGACGAGTCGGAGACGACGCTCCTCGAGAGGTGAGATACCAATTCGAACTCTGTCAATACGACAGTGACGATTATTTGTTATTTTCTATTACGTTCAATCATATGTGCATAACATTATCTAGGATCATTTCTTATCAAATAAGGTGAGAAAGTATGTTTATTATTGAAATTACCATACCCTGTAGTACAATATACAATTAACAAGATATCTAGGTGATGCATTGTTTGTTATACCTGGTAGGGTTGCCTGTAGCAGTAATTGCTTGGACCTTACTAGGCAGATATGTTCTAGCTCTTACATAGTATTTTGTTTGCTAACTTGTCATTACCGTCCCTGTCATTACCATCCCTAAACTGAATAAATTTGATTATTCTGTTTAGGCTAAGTGCAAGTGAGGGAACATAGACCAAGAGCCATGTTGTAGTAAGACAACACTTATAGTAAGATTTTTTTTTTCAAATGATGAGATTCAGGAATTGGCTACAAACTTGCGCATTATGCGAGAACAAGCCATTGATTTACGAAGCAAGCGTAAAGAAGAGAAGAAAAGACTTGTTGAAGTTGAATAATAAAGATAAGAAAATGCAGGATGAAGAAGAGCATAGCCCAGCATTAGAGCTAAATTGTCTCAAGAAAATTCTGCCACTCAGACAAAAAATTAGCACATTGAAATGTTAAGCTATAGATCTAGGCCTAAGGGATAAAAGACAACTTAATGCAGGTCTAATAACATCTGAAGATTTCCCAAAGGAAAAAGGTAGTTGCAATCAGCCTAATATGCCTAGGGCTAAAAAGTCAAAACCTAATTCTAAAATAAAAGGGACAGTCAATGTGAAGGCATTGGAAGAAAAACGCCTGAAGGAGAGGGAGAATAAACGAAAACAACGGGAGAAAATTCGCCAAACTGTTTAAGCCCATAAAAAATGGAAAGGAAAAAGAACGCGAGCGATACAAACGCAGAAAAGAAATGGGACTTCTTAGGCCTATACATGAAAAAACACCCAGAGAGCAACAAAGACAACGGAAAAAGTGGAAAGCAAATATTCAGCGATACAGGGGAAAAAATCGAACAAATGCACGAACAATTTCTTCATGACAATTCCCCTCCAACTTTGCCAGAGAACATTTCACAGTCGTTAACTAATTCTGGACCCAAGAAAGCAGCAGGAAAGGCCAAAGTAAGGTGGAATAAAACAGCAGCTTACAGAAAGATTAAAAAACTTGAGGAACAGCTTTTATCTGCCAACAAAATAGCCGATAAATACAAAAAACGAAGCCAAAGAATCGAGAAAATTGTCAAGAAAAATGGTCAAACACCATCGCCTCGTACGAAAGTGGATATTCTACTTAAGTCAGGATCTAAAGATGATATTAAAAGGAAACTTTTATTTGGCAAAAGCATTGCTTTACAGCTGAAAACAAACTCTGTGAAGTGCGCAGATGATAAAGATCGGCAACTTTTTTCCAAAGTCGTGTCCGGCACGGTGGTAGCGAAATATGGGCTGCAGGATTTGGCAGATCCTTACATTTCGACTAACATGAATAGAGAATATGCAAACAGCAACACATTAAATATTCCCTGAAACCAATGAAGAATGCTCAATCTGAAAGTGAACAAGAAGCAATACAAGCATTTTTGGAGGAAGACTGTAACAGTGCACTAGCACCAGGTAAAAAAGACACAATTACTTTGAATAAAGTAATTAAAACCAAGCGTTATCTACAAGATACATTAGAAAATCTTCATGAAATTTTTTTGGAATCAAGCACATAGGATGCGACAACCTGTATTATACAGTTATTTCTTCAGATAACGACTCCGTATTTACTGACGTATGGATTGAAAAGATAAACAGGCGTGCCCCTGGGTCTGATGTGATATTCCTGCAGCATGAGGCTTAATGAGATTAATCTGTGCGTAATAAGTATGAACTTTTGCTTAGACTGGAGTAATTGTCACCCTGAGCAGTAGCACCCTAGCACTAGCTTCAGTATTAAAATCACCGCCGTAGCCAGGGGTTGGTAACCCGGGTAAATACCCGGGTAAAAAATCTGGAGTAGACCATTTTGAATTGATAATACTACTGTTCATATTATTAACCACAAATAAAATGCTCTAAGATTTATTTGTTTTTGCTACGCACAGCGATGAATGTGTACAATAATATCAAAGGTTTGAGTTTTGGTCCGGTGGTGGTGTTGGCGAAGGGTGGGTGGGTTAGTGGGGGGGGGGGGGGGGGGAAACGGGACTGTGGTGCCTACAACGAGGTCTGTCTCGACACGTCTCTTGTAGATATAATAGACCCACCCTCTGTTTGACCAATGCAATTATCCATGCCCATGCCTAAACGATTTGTGGCCACCAAACACGATTTAATCTCGAATTCCAAGAAATAGTCAATCCATTTGAAGACGAGATGGCAACATTTTTGTGTTCTACGAGTACAATACAGACCGACTGCGAGGAGAGGCTCCTCTCCGCTGTGCTGTGTGAGTGCAGGTATGAGTCAAAAGGTGCGGGGCGGCGAGGTCATATCGATGCTGCACGTGAAGTGTGTAAGATGTTTTGTAATTCGTATTGGTGACATTAGAACATTAGTTCTAAGGTGTGTAATTAATCGGGTTCGATGTGCAGTAAGGTTCATCGTGACGATACTATATCGTCGCAGATATTGACTAATCAATGGATTTTAGAGTCATTATGCAGCTACTCACCTATGAGAAACGCACACAGCGCAAATCACGTCACATACTACACTTGAAAGTAGAGGGGGCCCAGCCCTGGCCCCGGCCAGCGACGCCGACAACACGCAAGCGTCTGTGTGGACCGAGGGCACACTGTACGTGCGGGATTTGCCAAACGAGGTGCCAGTGGAAGTGGCCAAACGTCCACCCGGAGACTTGCGCACAATGCGCGTGATGCATCGTCGTTTGTTGGTGTTGCCAGAGACGCGCAAACGCCAGGCATGTGATGGAGACATTGCTTCGGCGGTAATTAACCTCGAATTCCAGATGATTGTACGGACAAGTTTTTCAAAGTTCGTCCCTTGCTTAATAGTGTAAGAGAGCGATGCCTTAGCCTTCCCTATGAAGAGAATCTGTGTATCGATGAACAGATGGTGCCATTCACTGGACAACTTTCTGGGAAGCAATACGTCAAGGGAAAACCTCAACCATAGACTGGACTGGATATTGCTTAACGTCTCATATTTATGCAACTTGGCTAATCGAGACGAAGGGTGGGACGTAAGGGGTGACGCGGGGGGACAAGGAGTGGACAGGCCTGTGCTGGTCAGAACCAGCCACAAACGATTGGATAGGGCAGGGGTTCCCCCACGTCGTGGTCGTCTCCGTCTGTGTCATCACATCATCCGTCCGTGTTGTCATTGTCGTCGCCATCAGGGAGGGAAGGGGAAAGTTCCCCGACGACGACCCAGAGCTCGCCATTAGTTTCAGGGAGAAGAACTCCCCTAATCACGGGCCAAACTACGAGAAGGTTGCGAGTTGGAATTTGATGGCCATAGGAAATAAAAATAGTTGTGTTGTGTGGTGAGAGCGGCATAGCATATGACTTCATTGCTTACCAAGGCAAGAATACTGGCCATGATGCAGATGAACAAGCCAGGTTACCTTGCAAAAAGAATTGCAACAGATGGTCATAAACTTTTTTATGACAATTACTTTTTATCCTACCCGCTTCTGCACAATTTTAAAACAGAAGAGGATCTGGGCTGCAGGAACTGTCAGAATAAATAGATTTGCTACTCCAAGCCTCC
>JAMZAV010004201.1:0-107015 GCA_024449915.1 Sweltsa coloradensis
GCATTATTGAGGAAATCCAGGATTTTCTCCAGATTCTTTAAAACTTGTCTCAGACAATCTAATATCATTTGATAAAGGATTTGCTGGACTTTATCGAGGTGACTTAGGATATATGTCGATAAACATGCATAACCTCTTACACCTTTCAAATTCAGTTATTCAGCCTTGACCACTTTGGGTATATTCTTGTTTCCAATTTGAACATCTGAATGGCAATGTTTTGTAATAAGTGGTCAGTGCACGTAGACATGTAATTTGAAAACTTCAAGACATTGTGGCGAATTAAAATATTCACACGTGGTTGTCAGGTACTCTCGGACACCAGAATTTCGGGTAGCACCGGACACATGCATATTTTATTTAATAACATTATTCGGTCATTTTATCCATACCTTGAGAATAAAACCCAGTTGGACCTAGTATTGTTTTTCTCTCTGATCAGGTCCAAGAGATTGCCAAAATTTAAAGGGCGTTAAACAGACGGGGGTTCCTGGGATGAAAATACAATGAAAAACGCAGTTAAAAGTGTTTTGACTGGTAAAATGTCAGTTCGTGAAGCTTCCCAGAGATATGGTGTTCCGAAAAGCTCGTTGAATGACCGTAAAGTCGGGCACGAAAATGAAATGAAATTTCTTTTAAACCAAAACTTGCCCTAATTGAAAACACATTCTCTGATATATTTGAGGACAATCAAGTAGATCTTGGGCGGCGGTCGTCGCCGGCAGCCAAGCTCCACACGTGTACTTACAAGGCGACCAAACTCGGCACTATATACAACAACCCGAGTTGTGGGGTTGGGATAGACTTATCTGTGATTTGCACATCACTGATGTCATTGTTCAATACTTATATAAAAGTAATGGAAAAGAGGAAAAATAATTTTGGTGATCTTAAACAAAATCTTCTGTCTAGAAAACTGTTTCTAAAGCTGACAAAGACAACTTCCAGTAGTTTTTAAAAGAAATCTTCACACATTTTGTTGGGCGTTCAAGATTTTAGGGTTGCTTCAATAGATTGGATATTGCTTTACGTATCCAATCAATAACTGTGAATAAGGGATAAGTATATTCGATAACGCATTATATATATATATTGGTCTTTACCTGATTTACATGGTCAATCTTCGTGGCCGGATGACTCCGAGATTCATTACCAATACATTATTACCAATGCTTCATTGCATGACCGAGTCTGTAGCTGAAACTGTGACTAAGTCGTGAGGTGGCACCACTGAGCGTGCTATTGCAACAGCATTTCAACGGGCTTTAGCTGTGCGTGTTCCGGGCCCAAAGAATAACATGCTGTACTGCTCTGCCATGTCTCTGGACCCTCGATTCAAGGATACTCTTTTAGAGGTATGTTTTCTTACTTGTAACTTATCTTTTTTGTAGCCCGCTATTGCAGTCATGTTGTGATGTCCCATACTCCCTCTACCCACAATAATCTAAATTTTATTTTCCCCTTCTTATTTAAAAAACATGAAACGGACATTGTAAAACAATACTTGAGTAACGACCGATGTGTGGCTTCATTTGCTGTTCCCGAGACCACGTGGGACCAAACGATAGCAGATGCCCAGGCTTCAACAGCCGCTCCCGCCTCTGCCCAAGCCCATGATCCAATGACATTCTTCCTTACCCAGGTCTGGCATTCCGGTGAACGCGTTTGCGTCCAGTCCGCGCATGACGTAATCAAGATCGCTCCTCGAGCCGGCCGCCGCTCGGCGCGTGATAAAATCCCACTATCGTTGTTAACTAAATTCCAAATAACTATTATTTGTCCGAACTTAAATCTATCATACATTTTGTAACTGGTACATAGTGTTCAGGAGTTATGTGGGTAGATAGTTTTATGAGCTCAATAGTTAATTACTAAAATTAGCCGTAATACGATGCATACTCACAAACACAACTCTAAGTAAATGTTACCCATTTAGGATAATGATTGTTTATTTATAAATCATAACAAAAAAAGAAATCCGTGTGTGATTTTATCGTAATGGGTGTGTCAAATCTTCCAACCTGAGATATACAAAAGATTTAAAAAAAGTTATTAATTACATTTATAATATGATTGATAAAAATGTGTTGGGTGGAGAGAAATTATCGAAATATAGGATTACAAACCTAAAAAAAATGTAACCACGCAATTATACATCGATGACAAGATTACACAACATAGAAGACTAATACAAACAATCAAAATAATAATCGAAATAGCTAGATAAAATGGATAAATATGCACAACTGTTTTCATCTAAATTATAATATTATATATAGTGTTGTAATTGAAAATTTAAAAAATGGGTATATCTACGCTCTTTCCTTGAAAAAGTACATGCCTTTGTACAATAGTGATTGGGGTGGGGAGAGGACCCTCAGCCAATGCGGGTCCAGGGCACAGACAGGATTTCCAACAATCCAACAATTTTGTATAAAGACGTGTATGTACGCGAACGAAGCTGGGACCGCGGGGGCGCCTGAACCAGGGTTTAGATGTAATTTGTGTAGTAACGAGAGGTAGAGAGAGTACGTAGGGTTCTGTTTTTGAGTAAACTGCTCACATTGCCGGCCGCGCCTATCCTGAGTTTTTGTGTTTTGAATCAAGTTTTGTTTGTTCCGCTGGAGTTTGAGGTATTTGTTAATTTGAAGTCGTATTGTGTGTCCGGGAATCGACGCCAGAGGATGGCGTTTTAAATTTTTGTAAGCGAGCAGTAGCTGCTTTGTCGGAAGTGTTGGTCACCCACCCGGTGGACGTGTGCTGCACGTGCGTGACGTAAGCCAAGAACTATCTCGACAGAACCGAGTCACGAATCTTGCTTCCACGGATAGAAATGTAGGCTAACGGACAGGCCGTATAAGAAAAAATTGTTTTGTTTAAATAGGCTAGCGAGGCCATATAAATGTCATAATAATTGTTTGTAATAATGTTTGTGTAGTCAGGTGATGTAAGCCTGGTTGGAGAGCGAGCGTGACAAGTTCACCTGATTGTTGTATTATTTTTGCAGTTTGTCTTGTATTATTGTTGTATGCTTGTAAGCACTATCTTTTGCGATGTACTACGAGGGGATTCGTGTTTTTGCTTGAACGTGAAGTCAGTTTGATCGAGTCTCTGTGACGGGCCGGAGAGTGCTAGGGTCACCCGGCTTATTTTTGTATTTTGGCATTTTTTTCTTTGTATTGTGTAATGTGTTTTGTAGAGGCACCAAATGGTCGAGAGAAAGTATTTGCGAGGGTTTTCCGCGTGTTAACTGACAGGTATTTGTCACAGGCGAGATTGAGCAAACTAGGTGCATAGTTGTTCACAACTTACGAGTTGTAGGTGAACGGGTCACCTTTGTTGTGTAGCCGAGTAGGCTGTTGTTGCATAGCTGCAACGCCCGAGGAGCTAGGCTCTCGGCCAGGGCGAGCGAGGCGGACAATTAAATTCCGATACGGTTAAATCAAGTAAGCGATCAAAACCACTAGGCCTAGGTCTAGATGAGAACATTGGATTCTCCATAGACGGTGGACAATTAAATTCCGATACGGTTAAATCAAGTAAGCGATCAAAACCACTAGGCCTAGGCCTGGTTAAATCAAGTAATAAGCGAACAAAACCACTAGCCCTAGGTCTAGATGAGAACATTACCGAGGAGCTGGGCGCTGGAATGTAGTAGTGGTGGCAAGTACGACGGCAGCTTGGTGTCGTGAGGGGGCGTGCCGCGGCGACGAAGAGCCGGCCGGTGCGCAATGCCATTTCCAGCGGGTGCACTACCGCCAGTGGCGTAGCACCATAGCCCAATAGGAAGGGAACTTCCGCGGAGTTCTCGGATGGGGGAACTCTTATTTTGTGTTTGGGGACACCCAATGTAGGAACCTGGGGGGGGTGGTACCCAAGGGACCAGTGGTGTTATTTTATTGTTTTGTGAAAGCTTGGCGGACCGAGTTTGGGGGTCCCAAGCGTAGCTTTTAATTAATGGGAAGGGCATCCGGGGATGTGCCAGGAGTAAACCATAAAGTAAACATTAAGTAAATTGGATGAGGATGACCCCGACCTACCCTTTTTAATATCAGTATATAAAAATAAAATAAAAGGAAAAGGAGAATTCGATCATGTACCTAAAGTGTGTAAACTGACAGATGCTGCTGTCCAACCTTTAGAGAGGTTACTTTTCGTCTGACTTGAGGTCAAGGTCAACCCAAAAGTAGTGGGGGTAGCTGTGGCCGGACAGCCCTATCAGTGGCCTAAGCCAGGGGGTTATTAGCCTAATAGCTTCCCAACAAACATTATACTCTGGGTCCCGTGCGGGAAAGTTAAGGGAAGTGCGGGTTAACTGCGGGAAGCGGGACGTCCCGCACGGGACCCGCGAGGGAAGTTTAAGGGACGTCCCGTATTTGGGAAAGTCACGGGACGTCCCGCACGGGAAGCGCGAGGGAAGGTCACGGGACGTCCCGCACTGTAATAAATTTACTTGTAAAAATATCTATAATGTAGTGTTACGCTTGCTAATAAAACAACTCTAATGTAGTTGTTTTTATGATTCAACACTTTGTAATTTAACATCCAACAATGTCCTATTGCAACTACATAGGGGTAATAAAATTACACCACCTCTTGTTATATTAGTATATTAGATTTATAATATTACATCTTCAATGAAGTTGTTTTATTAAATTTACTTGGTAATTCAACAACCCGTAGTGTTCTATATTGCAACTGCATGGGGGTGATAAAATTACAAATTCACTTGTAATATTAGGCAATTAGAGCCATAATATTATATCTACAATGCTGTTGTTTTATTTAATATGTAATGTAATTGAACAGCCATAATAATGTCGTATTGCAAGTACATAAGGGTCAGAAAATTAGTCAATCGGTTGTTATTTTATGCGATTAGATTCGTAATATTACATCTCAAATGTAGGTGTTTTTTTCACTGTTTTTTTCGGAAAGGCTTGTCAGCACGTCGGGGATAATTTGCGATCGCAAGAGAAGTCGGTTGGACCCCGAGCGTGTTCGGCAACTTGTGTTTTTGTGCAAAAATCTACCCTTGGCTAAGTACACGTACTAACCCCCTAATAAACACCTACAAGACTCATTTGAAATATTTTTAACTTTAAAGGTGTTTGTTTTACTTGCCTAATCCTCAATTGGCTTCTACTATAGGATTACAGTAGGCCTAAACTCTATGTCTATACTCTATACTGCAGTCTTTCTTTAACAATATTGGTGATATTATTACCTGCTTAGTATGTTTATTGTTTTCTAATATAAAGTCTTTATTTTGAGTCTAAATTGTGTTTTTGTACGTACTGATTTGACATAAGCCTACTCCTAAATTACCTCTCTGTTGTAGGCCTATCCCATTTGTTATCCTTATCAGTTTTGTCAAAGCGTCTTGTTATCAGGATAGGTAAGCATTTACGGCTTACGTTTCACTCAATAATCGGTCAAGTACTCGGTATCGGAATCGGATTATTCAGTAATCGGGATCGGTAATCGGATCAGCAAATTTAAGAATCGTCCCATCTCTACTTTAAAGTTGATCGTTTGGTTCAAAAACTAAAAAATCACGAAATCAACATATTTTACTATAACATATATATTTCAATATATTTTTCATGTTTTATTTCCTTATGTTGGTGACAAATGCTTTCATTTGATACCAAACATGACAAATTTATCTTCACTTTGAAATTTTTGGACACAATTAAGTAATTAATTGAATTATTCAATTCATAGTTGAACACTCAAAACTCAGCCTGGGGCCAGTGATTTTCGAAATTCTTATGACAAATCTTTAAGATTGATATAAACAAGTCAAATGTAGCAGAACCACCAGAACCATTTGATCCAGAACAACCAGGACCACCAGAACCAGAACAACCAGGAACACCAACCAGAACAACCAGGACCACCAGAACCAGAACACCAGAACAACCAGGACCACCAGAACCAGAACAACCAGGACCACCAGAACCAGAACAACCAGGAACACCAGAACCAGAACAACCACACATTCCAGACCCTACAATAGCTCATGCCTTGATGTTGCAGCGTCATCATTTCTCTAAACATACGGTCCGTCCGGAACAAAATCGAGGAGCTTGAAGAATTTTTATCCGTCACTTCGCCTGATTTAGTGTGTCTCTCGGAAACCTGGCTCAAGCCAGAGGAATTATGGAGCTTCAGTATTGAGGGTTACTTTAATGTCAGTGTATTCTGTAGATCATTAAGCCTAGGAGGGGAGGGGGTGTAGCAATCTTAGCAAAACAACATCTTAAGGTCCAACCCATCCACGAGATTAGTGGAATATGCTCTGAGAAGGAATTTGAATGCTCTGGATGCTGTTGTCAACTTCGTAAATTTCAGTTAAGAACAATTTCAATTTATCGGTCCCCTCAGAGCAGTATTGCTACGTTTATTAACAAACTTGAAGAAATGTTAATTGCAGTAACTAAGAAACATCCTAAAGCATCCTTAGCCCTATGTGGTGACTTTAATATTAACATTCTCTCTACCTGTAATTCAAGAGGACTCCTGATCGATCTTCTCGAGTCTTATAACACAAAGGCTTCCATCACACACTTCCCACACAGCTACATTCGGGAGCAGGTCTTTCCGCTCTTGCACAGACAGGTTTTTCCTTCTCTTAAATACACGTAGGTTTTTCCTACGGAAACAATCATTACACTGGATCAATCATTACATCTCTATCACTCTCTCTGTGTAACTCGAATGTGTATATCGTAATTATATTTGGTTTGTTTAATTAATAATTTTATTAAAAGTGCCTCGTGTAACTGCGATTAGAATAAGTATTACGTATCACTCTAAATGCGTGTGTTAAGTGTTTCCTTCAATAATCCAACCTGTTACAATGGTGGCAGCTCGGTCGGATTGGATATTGCTTTACGTCTCATATTTATGCAACTTGGCTAATCGAGACGAAGGGAGGGACGTAAGGGATGACGCGGGGGGACAAGGGGTGGACAGGCCTGTGCTGGTCAGAACCAGCCACAAGCATATGGGGAGGGCAGTGGTTCCCCCACGTCGTGGTCGTCTCCGTCTGTGTCATCATCCGTCCGTGTTGTCTTTGTCGTCGCCGTCGGGGAGGTAGTCAAAGGGAAGGGGTTCCCCGACGACGTTCGGATTCGAACTTTAGTGCTTTAAGTTTTAAGTGCAACGCTACGTTACCATAATCAACGGACGCGCAATACATCATTGTGTGCATCGTAAAACGCGCGAGCTATGTGACAATAGCTGACCGGTCGACTTGTGAGGTAAGCAGTGAAAGTGATTTTTTTATGGGGGTAGGTTTCAATTCGTCACGCAGGCTCCGCGGCAAACGGACGCTGGAATAACGGCGCATAAAAGAAACAAACTTGAGTACAACCAGGTTGGATTAAATAACACAGTTTAGGTTACAAGGGATTTTTTTCCTTTAACTTTGACAGACAGACTGAATACTATAACCATGCCGGTATCAGGGCAAGCAGGAAATGAGGTACCTAGTCCTCGATCGGGGGTCTTGGGTTTGATTTCCCCTTTTTCGGGCACAGATAAGGGACAAACTTTGGCACAATTTTTAAATGCGATTGAGGGTGCAGGCGGTGCGACCAGGATGACCACGCACGACTCCAACGCATCATCGTCGACTATATCTGCTTGCATTGGGGAGACTTCTCCAATCAACTTTGGGACACACATCCGATGGCGTATCGCCAGCAAATGTCTGCTGATGTCGAGTATGGTTGCGACCTCGAAGTTCTAGCCTTCGCTCGGATCTACTCGCTGAACATCATGCTTCACAGGAAGTTGCCGTTCCAACGCGTCCGCTGGAACCTGCACGACATGAACGAGGGTGGTCAGTCATTGTACCACCACCTCCTCTTCTCTGGCATGGCTAGATTCCACTACCTGGATGGTCACTACCAGGTACTGTTGCCCAAGGAACACATCCCCGAGTGTCGGACTCCAACTACTCTGGCACAGCCATCGAGTGATGACTCGACACTTGGTGAAGATAAAACGACTAGAGAATCTTCTCTGGCAACATCTCAAGTGGCTTCCTCGAAACGAACCATCACGAGATGAGTTGCTTATAAACGATTGGGAACGAAGTGAAGCAGGAAACGAAGTCGTAAACAACAGTAAGCCAGACTCGCGCCCACGAGAAGAGCCAAGCACCATCCTCCAGATGCACACCCGACGACGCCGCCGCCAACGAGACGATCCCCACCGAGGTCCCGAGTCGGCCGACTTCGTGTTTGCCGTGCCGATGGGAAGGCCTCGCGTCCCGAACCGCCGTTCACCGCGTGCCGTGGGTTTTGTCGGAGACGTTGTGCTTAGTCCTCAGCAAGAACGCCGCGGTGACCGCACGCCAGCGAGTCGCCCGACCCCTCACCTCGGCCAGACCGGTTGGATATTGCTTTACGTCTCATATTTATGCAACTTGGCTAATCGAGACGAAGGGAGGGACGTAAGGGATGACGCGGGGGGATAAGGGGTGGACAGGCCTGTGCTGGTCAGAACCAGCCACAAGCATATGGGGAGGGCAGGGGTTCCCCCACGTCGTGGTCGTCTCCGTCTGTGTCATCATCCGTCCGTGTTGTCTTTGTCGTCGCCGTCGGGGAGGTAGTCAAAGGGAAGGGGTTCCCCGACGACGACCCAGCAGAGACTACGACGCATGTCGCAGAGGTGCCGCCAGTACCAACACCAGCACCAGCCGGTCGACCGAGGACGCCCGACCCGTTTCGCCCAACGACACTAGAACCATTCCACCCACCGACTCCCGAAACTAAGCAAAAATGCAAAATCGTCGCTATGAAAACATCAAGAAGCAAAAGGGCGAAAATCGAAACCCATCAGCTTACCGACCCCAACCCCAAACCAGTCACAGCCGAATACACAGCCGCGGACACCGACCCCCCCCCCCCTTACCAATCAGCGCCTATGAGCAACAGCGGCGCGCAAAAAAGGAAAAACTCAATGCAAGAAGGAAGAAAGCGCGCCAATGCCGCCGCCAAGCCCAGGGAGGGGCACACAACCATAACAATCAAATATATGTTAGGGAACAGGGTCATTTCACCTCCAATTACAAAAAAAAGCATAAGTAGGCCCTACTAGTAGAATGAAAATAAGCCAAACACCCGGTATCGTATATATATCTCATCTCATATATTGTTTTCATTCCATCCAACTAGCAACTAGTAGGGAGCATAGGTAATTCCGTGGCCGAAAAGGTGAAAGAGCTATGTGTCTGGTATCAATCGATTCGTATTGATCCATAGATCAACAATTTCGATGGTGAGAGTCTTGATTTTTTGGCTGAGACCGGCCATATCTAAAACAAGATGGCCGCCGCTTTCGAATTTTAATCTAGCGTATCTTCGTAAGTATTTGACCAATTTCAATTTCAAATGTACCATTCGAAAGGTTAATGATAGAAATCTAAATAAATGTAACAAATTTTCACAAAAATCCCATATGTTTGAGGTTATGTTACAAAAACTCTAACTGTTTACTTTACACTTTCTCGTTATGGAACGATATTTACTAGGTAAAAAGGTTTTACATTTTCTTAAGTCGCATTTTTAATAGATTATTTGTATGTGTTTTTAATGAATCCATGCATTTAATTTTCTGACAATTATAGCCTGAGTTTATGTAATTGAACCGATGGCATGTGTAGATGAATATATGCTACTATTGTGTGATCTTTATGTTTCAAATACATTTTGTCGAGGCACAATTGGTGAAACAATTAGATATTTGGTATAAATCGATTCGTTATGAACCGAACTTAAACAATTTTGAATGGGTAAATTTCGATTTTTTTACTGAGACCTTCCCTGGGCAAAAACAAGATGGCCGCCGTCATTGAACATTTTAACTCAAAATCTTTAAAAGTATTTCGCCGATTTCAATTTTAAAGGTACCATTGAAAAGGTAAAAAAAAAGCTACAAATGATATATCAACAATTTTCCAGAAAGTTTAATTTTTTTAAGGTTATGTTTGTTTTGAGATTTTTGTATTTTTAACGATTTTTTCAGAGCACAATAGGTGAAACAACTATGTATGGGGTATCAATCGATTCGTTTTGAAACGTGATTTAACAATTTTGATGGGAAAAATTTCGATTTTTTTACTGAGGCCTTCCCATGGCAAAAAACAAGATGGCCGCGCCAATGAACCTTTTGACTCGCATATCATTAAAAGTATATATCCGATTTTTAATGCACGTATGCCGTTGAAAAGGTAATTAAAAGAGAAATAAACTATATATTATCATTTTGTTGAAACATTAATATTTACTGAGGTATGTTACAAAAACCTAAATTATTTACCACACTCGTCCATCGGGATGGAACTTATGGCGCATATATTTACATGACAAAAACGGTTTTTGAATATGTTTGGCTTGTTTATCCGTAGAATATCTCTTTATGTATTCAATGAGTCCTTACTTTTTATGTTCCGACAAATATATCCCGAGATAATGTATTTGAAGCGACGGCATGTGTAAATGAATAATATATGCATAGAGTATTTTGATCTTGATGTTTTAAACACATTTCGTAGAGGCACAATAATTGATGAAAGGATTATGTATCTGGTATCAATCGATTCGTTATGAAACGTACTTTAACAATTTTGATGAGGTACCCATCGCAAAAAAAAAAAAAGATGGCCGCTGAAAAAAACGTTGTAGCTTACATATTTTCTAAGATAATTGAAAGATTCATTTCAAATGGTACCGTTGGAAAGGTAATTAAAGGAGCAAAAAAGTATTAATTTGCAATTTTCACGAAACGTTTATATTAACTGAGGTTATCTTGTTACTACACTCGATTGTTGCAGTTATGGAACAAATATAACGTTTATATGTATATATTTTGTTTAACCTTTGTTTTATAGTAAGCGACTTTGACGCTGTTATTTTGGTACCATAGACAGAAATTAATAAAGTTCTTCCACCGGGGATTCCCAGACGGTCTTTTCAAGATATTCACCCTCATGGACATCCTGGAGTTCTATTCGACGTGCTGGAAACAAAATCGTACTACCCTAATCCCGAAGCCTGACAAAGACCCGGACCAAGCCAAGAACTGGCGGCCAATAACTATAGGCTCGCTGCTAGGGCGCATATATACTGGTATCCTCGACCAGAAACTGCGATCCCTGATAACATTCCACTCGAGCCAAAGAGGTTTTACCTCAGCCAACGGATGTTATCGAAACATAGCCTTGTTGGACAGCGTCATGAGTCACGCGAAAAAGGAAAGGGAGAGTACGATAATACAAACCGATATCTCCAAAGCATTCGACACCATTCCTCACTGGGCTATAGAACGTGCTCTAGAGACCAAGGGTTTGGGCGTCAATACAATCCAAACTATATCTCGGATGTACAATGGTATAACAACTGCCATCAAATGCGGAGAACAAACAGTGAATATCTAGATAAATAGGGGTGTGAAGCAGGGAGACCCGCTAAGCCCCCTGATATTCAAATGTATCATGGACCCGATCCTAGCGACCATTGAAACCCTGGGAGTCGGCGTCAAAAACGATGATGGGAGATCTCTGTGTTAGCCTTCGCAGACGACCTAGTGCTCACGGCGGCGACCGCGGACGGAGCGCACGAGCAATTACAACTGCTCGACCTCTTCCTGGGCAACCTTGAGATGACACTAGATATTGCTAAATGCAAAGTGCACCAAATTTGCCCGGGAAGAGGAACATGGTACGTCGGCAGCCAAAGATCATCCTGAGAGAGACAGAGGTCGAGCAGCTCAATGAGTCCGACGGTAACAAATACCTAGGAATGGGTTGGACGTCCTTTGCGGGATTGGAGGGTGTAGAAAGCACAGACCATACAAGAGGCAGTAAAGAGACTAGAGAAAGCGAAACTAAAGCCCTGTCAAAAGATCCACATATGGCAGCTGTATATGGAGCCCCACTTCTTATACTCGCTGACCATGGGACGAGAGTCCATCAGCACCATAGAGGGGTTTTTACTATACTATATTACTATAGCACCAATTTATGAACACCAAATACATTTCTGCATAAAACCACACAATCATAACATACTTATGGGACATTGATTGGGGGATATACATGCTAGACCTGTGGTTCCCAACCAGGGTTCCGCAGACCTTATGTGGGGGTGCCGCGAAATCCTTCTACATTTAAGTGAAAACAAGTGAGTAGTTTATGAAATATAAAAAATATAGAAAATAATTAATTTTACAACAAGAAAAATCAATATACTTATCGACTTATTACAACAGTTTTTATTCAAAACAGACCCAATTGAGAAATGGATATTGTGGTATCACGCAGCAACGATGCTGATCTCAATTCCTATGCTATCTGCCACCCCCCAAATTGGGCGATAGTGAATGGACTGAAGTGACGTGACGTGGACAAGCAGTGATACTATTAAAAAATCTGTGCGTGCAGTGCGGTATAACTCCGAATCCAATTCATGAAGACTTATCCCGCCCCTTCCGGGGATAAGAAAATACGTAAACAGATGGCGGACATTTTAAATTTTGCATCTATGTGCAAAACGAGAAAAGTTGTCATTACTCTCATAAAACAAATCAGAAACCGTCCCGGGCCTAGGCCCAGATGTAGAAAATTATTCATAATACAACAGTGTAGGCCTAAAGTTCCATTAGGTTATAGGACTAGATAAAATTAATACAAACATTACACGTTTGACAAGCCCTAGGCCTCTTTTAGCCAACCCTAGGCCTGCACGACCTTGTTCTGACACACATCCCGCACAAATAACGAGTTTTGATTACTATAAAGCCTAATGCAGATAAAGAATGGTATGATAGTCCTAGGCTATAACAAAATTTACGGCAATAATAAGCCTTTTCTTTTCTTTTAATGAATTCACTCAATCTCCTGTCACTAAATGAAAAAGTAAAACAAAAGATGGTGGAAATTTTCAGTGTTCTTTTGCTAATTTGCTGATTTACATGGCTGTGGAATGCAATGGAAAATAACAATTGTTGTGTTTGTTGTTGCATTGGAAATTTTTGATTGGATGAGTGTTGCCCAGACTTAACCAGGTCTTATCCTGCCATGTCCTGCATTATACCATCCTTATACTACCTATACCCGGGATAAATGTATATGAATCGGGGCCTTATATTTTTAACTGGTGAGTTCTGTCTTTTGTCCTGGTGGCTGCGCAATTATGTCGCTCTGTGCTGGCAATGGTGCTGGCTGTAAATGTATTTTGGCAGTTTAAGACTCGTTGGTGGTTTCCCACAACAGTGGATGTTGAAAAGGATAAGTTGTAGATCACACAGCTAGATTCGCACGGTTGATGGGTTTGTTGAATACACTGATATGATTGATATGATTACTCTTACAACACTTTATAAAAAAAAAACACTGAAGATATTACGGACATTCCACAAGGGCGCGCGCGCTATGCGTTCTTGCCAGTAGCAGCTTGCACCCTCGACTCTCGTCCTTCTGCCTGCATTTTACTTTCGTGCATTCGCATCTCCCGATGTTCAATCAGCGCTCTTCGATTTGTCTTCGCTGACGAGTATTGATTTTCTACTTACTAGACCAAAAACATTAGATGAACTAAATAACTAACTTCCAAGAACTATACAGGCATTCAGTCACAACCTTAACCATATCGTCTGGTTTGCAGTATGATCGAATCTGCTCGTAAAGGTTCTTTTGATAACCAAACAATTAACTATAATTAAACAAAGACAGTTCATGAAACCTAAGTTTACCAATACACAAGAGTGATAAAATAACAGGATATTATAAAGACATAAAATACAGTAGGAATTGAACAGTGGTAAACGGACAAATTAGCATAAGTATTCTTTAACAAAATGTAATTGTAGTGCAGAATCACTTGCATCTGGGAATTTTTGTTCTTAATATTGTTAGCCATAGCTAGCGGTAGATTAATCTAAACCTAGACATATAAAGAGTATTTTTTTGAAATTATTGTGTCAAAGAAGCCTGTTTTCCCATGTGTTTTGTGAATACACATGGTCACAGTGCCTATCAATCTTTAAAAAATCCAGGTCCATTTTATAAATCTGATAACCGACCCTCTATTTCCACCTCCCAACCCAACTTAAACTCATAATCCACATTTGGAAGGGAAAATACCGTAGCCATGCAAATAATGCTTCCTATCACTCGGTGAAAAATAAGAAAGAAATTGACCATAATGTCGTAGAGAAAAGACAACCTTAAAAACTGGCAAAAAATAAATGTCTGCATTTCACAGACGACGATATGGTCACAGCCGAATTAAAAAACATAGTAAATCTGCACAAAGAGTTGTATAATAAGTATGTAATAGACGAAACCGCGGCTGAGACAGGATGCATTATCGTGCGCCTTCCTCCATACCATTGTGAATTAAACCCAATTGAAATGGTAAGAAGTATGGTCAAGGAGTATGTGGCTTCAAAAAACACATCGTTTAAAATGGCAGAGATCGAGCGATTGGTCCGCAAAGGTGTAAACGAAGTGACGCCAGATGTGGGACAACTACGTCAAGAACGTACAAGAAAAAGTAGAACCTGATATTTGGGCCCTGGATATTGCTGTTGACGACACTGTGGAACGTTTTGTAATTAATTTTGGGCATGGCAGCGATACTGACAGCGACCCCGAGAGCGATTTGTGTGTGACCAATCTTTGTGTTTGTTTTAAAAAAAAAAAATGTAATAACTGGTCTACATTTGCTATTTTTGAATTTTTAGTATTATCTTAATTTTTATTAATTGACGTGCTTGTATCATAATAGCATATATTACGTTAGGAAAGAACCAAGAAATGAATAAATAAAAATTATCTCTAGGCTTCAAGGAAAATTGGAGGAATGCACTACGAGAATTCAAAATTTGGATGCAGAGCTGAAGGAAAAAAATGATATGATAAAAAGACACTCGTCGAGAGTGCCACCAGTGTAGGACTACAAAACGCGATGAAAATTTTAATTCATTGATTGGATATTGCTAAACGTCTCATATTTATGCAACTTGGCTAATCGAGACGAAGGGAGGGACGTAAGGGATGACGCGGGGGGCGACCAGCCTGTGCTGGTCAGAACCAGCCACAAGCGTATGGGGAGGGCAGGGCTTCCCCTACGTCTTGGTCATCTCCGTATCGCCATTATTTAGTCATTAAAACAAATTAGGTTCTTTACATCGGCGGGAAATCCCAGAGTTGTCATGTCCTTTAAATTTAATATATATATATAGATATTTTGTGGCTACTATCAAAGTAAGGGTGCAAAATGGTGCATGTTGAGTACAATTATAAAATAAGTGTGAATATTATGTTTTAAAATTGTACTATGCACTTCTTCCCAGGGGGCCGGATCTACAGAAGGGGAGATTCAGATTTTGGTGGTTTCTCAATTCTCCCGCACGTCATGATGTAAACTGTGGTTTCCACCAATCGCAGACAATAGCACCGCTGCACTACTACATAAAAGGATCCATAATCGGAGATTTATCGACTTGTGTGGGATTCATTTCTCCCAAAATTCTCCCAACAAAACACCTACTATCATACGTGGGGTTTTGGTTGGGGAAATGCATTTTTAAGAAAATGGCGGCAACAAATCCATCTCATGATTAAATTTGCGTTTTGTTATTGAAATATATTGTTTACATGATGGTTATCATAAACACATGAAAACTGCTTGTAGTAGCTAAAGTTTATGTATTGTTATCAATAACATAGAGATAGGGCCCAGCCAAGGGTCGACATAATGATATGTGCTAGCCTAGGACTAGCCTAGGCTAGCACGTTCACACCTACCTCTATCCACCTCGATGAAGGACTAGTCCGTAGCAAGTCACTAGGGCGTGACTAAGGGTAAGTCTAGTCCCTGGTATCCAAGGAGTTTAGAAGTCATTATTAAATATGTACATATATGCACATTTAACCGCTGCCAAACAAAATATGAAACAATCTAGCATCAATCGCAAACAAAAAAAAAACACCAACATTGTTACGTCACAGCCTTCTAAAGTCGGACTCTTTGTTGTCGTTCAGCGGTGCTAGCGTCTGTGATTGGTTGAATCCGGTGTTTACATCATGACGTGCGGGTGAATTGAGAAACCACCAAAATCTGAATCTCCCCTTTTGTGGATCCGGGACCAGTGTACAAATACGAAAAAATAACACTAAGAAGTGCCGATTTCGTAGTAACCTTTGTGCAATCTGCACAAAACTACCACTGCTCCACACCTACAGTATACCAGAACGACCCCAGAGAAACCCCAGAACCAGCAGGAACCAGCACCACCAGCTGCCCCCGGCCTCGAGACTACCACAGTCACAGTCCCAGGACACTGCACCCGAGAGGAAGCAAGATCATCTCCATCAAACCAGCACACAGTGACAGCCAAAAACCGGACCTGACGGCTGCAGAACAGATCATCCGCTGTCTCGGCCGTTTACCCCTCGGTAAACCGTTCATCATGCGACTTCATTGAGCTAACTCAGACCCTCACTGATAATTAATTATTATAGTAAAAAGTACAACTGGGTAAGAATAGGCCATTATGCATATGTTTGGGTGCTACCCCACCAGCAGTAACAAAAGTGCATAACAACCAGCTTCACTGTCTTAGCCCCAAATTGGAGGAAAATCCCCTCAGGTTCTCCTATTTATAGTTACCCTCAGTAACTCATAAAGCCACACCACCCAATAAGCCCACGCCCTGTATTGAACTAGATTAATACAGAGTGTCCCTGGTGGCTCACCGTGAGCCCCCAGTAGTCCCATCAGGAAGTATCCCCAGTTAATACATAGCACTATTTTAGACGTTTTGTTTTCTGAAGAGTAGGATCTTAATTTGATTGTCTACAGTTCGTTTCCAATCACTGCCATATATCCGGTCCGGTCCCATACGATGGCTGCAATTGAAGCAGGCACTTTTTTCAAGCACTGTTTTTCGATTGAAAGGCCTGTGCCATGTACAATGTGCCAAGGTCGACCATTTATGACAAGCAGATGAACCGAACCCCAATTAGCTGCAAATTGGGGGGGAAACAATACTCAGTCCCATTGAGGAAAGTAGATTGATCGAACACATTGATCAATTGCCAAACGGGGCTTCCCCATGAAAATGATTGACTTGTGCAATTCTGTTAAACAGGATGGCAAGGTGACACTATTTTACAAAGAAACGCCCCGAGAGGTCATGGATTGATGGGTTTAAAAAGAGGCATCCCGAGCTAAGACATAGGGTGGCAGAAAATGTAAGCAAAGGTCGTGCTGCAGTGTCAAAAGAAAGCTTGGAGAGATGGTTCGGAGGTCTGAGAAACCGTCACTCCAAGGTTAACGCTTTGAACATCCTCGTTTCTCCCGACCGCATTTTTTATAGCGACGAGTCGGGCTTCCTCTTTCACGTCAAGACTGGAAGGTATATGTCTTAAAGTGTTTAAACTCCGTTGGTAGTTGCACTCGCCAAAGTGAAGGAAATAATCACCGTTCTCTGCATTTTCTCTGCAGCCGGTGACATTGCTCCGTCCATGGTCGTCTACAAGAGTATTCGTCAGAACAAGGACTTGGTTAAGGGTCTACCCGATGGTTTTAATGCCGGCAAGACTGAAAATGGTTGGATGCGAAGCAAACCTTTCCTGCAGTATTGCCAAATTTTCCACGCTTAGTTAGCTAGTGGAAACGCGCATCCAACTGCCGGTAATCTTGCCCCTTGAAATAAAAATCCAATCGGACATTGGGAAGTGGGTGAAATATCGATTCCCATATATACTTTGATTATTAATTATGATGAATGAATTAATTAATTAGTGAATCTGTTAATTTAATCATCTATTGTTATTAAGAATACGTATGTGTGGTAAATTTCAGCTCGATTGGACATTTTTTTCCAGAATGCTTGCGGAAAATTGTTAACACCAATGGGATCGGCATGAACCGTCTCCTAAGTGGCCTGACGATTTGCATAAAACGTAAGCTGCGATATGTTCTGCAAAGACAGGCGAATTAAGTTGGCTACGGACAAACTCAATGATAACGGTCCTAAGGGATATACAACAATGGCATTTTACGTTCAACTGCCACATGCCGTCGACAATGTAGCTCATCTCCTGCCAAAAAAACTTGCAACCCCATACCATGTAAAAGAACTTTTACGATTTTTTTCGATTTTAGTGCGATATTTTCGAGACTTTTTGGCCGATTCTGACCAAACGGGTGGGCTAGAACATTCATATTTCACATGAAAATTAAGGTCATAGTGATGTATTGCTTTTTGAAAAAAAAAGTTGAAAACATTTACCAGAAACCATATAAATTAAGGTTTTAAATAAGTTTTTGAGGTATTTAATAAACAATTAACAAGTAACAATAGAAACTTGACAACAATCACCAACAATGCGTTCAAAAGGCAATTGATAAGTAAATAGATCCCATGCAAACTAAAAACTTACAAAAACGCTCATCCATCAACGCGTCAGGACTTAAAAGTTTTCCTCGTTGTAATTAACAAGTTGGGATATCAAGGTATCGAAATAACTAAAAGGTGGAGATGTGCGTTATAGGATTGTGAATATAAATAACGAATTGCTCCAGCAGCCGGCAAGCTTGCAATCCAGCAGGGGCGTGTGTGATTTGGCCTAGACCAGGAACATGGTGTACTACACATATTCAAAGTAAACCTAGTCAGTATGACGATGAAAACAGCGATATTAGCTCCCAAGGATTCTCTACCTTTCCCTCTCCAGTAAGGTCCATCAGTAGCGTCGAGATGACTCCTAGGTTTACCCCTACTCAAAATGAGTCAATCCTTAAGTCAAACTAGAAGTTCCTCGGCTTCCTCGGTAGGAAGAGGTAGGGGAAGGGGAAGAGCTACGGTGGCCCAGACATCCAATATGAATAAAATGAGCAAACCTGTGCTCCAAGATAGCACCAAGGAAAACCCTAACAATAAGGGAGGAGGGAGGGGGTTACACCCAAACCTTGCGAAAGAAGGAAATATGGTGGGCACAACTGACAGAGGGCAACAAGATAAGTAACTGCTCCAATGAAAGAGATTATAGGGTGGGAAGGGAACCTGAGGGAACAGGAAATGCCTGGGATAGGGAAAAAAATTCTACCAACAGGGGCGTGAGTAAAAGCAGCCATTTCTGGGAGGCAGGAAGGGGAAAGGGAATGCCCTGGGATTCCGCAGTAGTGAATGAACGAGAGCTTCGGTTCCGAAGAGGAAGACACGTAGAAACCAAGGCAAACCTAAACCTTAACATAAAAAACCAGGTGGATTGGATTGGATATTGCTTAACGTCTCATATTTATGCACTTTGGCTAATCGAGACGAAGGGATGACGAAGGGATGACGCGGGGGGACAAGGGGTGGGCAGGCCTGTGCTGGTCAGAACCAGCCACAAGCGTATGGGGTGGGCAGGGGTTCCCCACATCGTGGTCGTCTCCGTCTGTGTCATTATCCGTCCGTGTTGTCATTGTCGTCGCCGTCGGGGTGGTAGTCGAAGGGAAGGGGAAAGTTCCCCGACGACGACCCAGAGCTCGCCATTAGTTTCGGGGAGTAAAAACTACCCTAATCACGGGCCAAACCACGAGAAGGTTGTGAATTGGAATTTGATGGTCAGATGGAAACCACGTGGGTGATAGGCGATTCCATGATTAAAGGGGCTTCCCAATTTTTTGTGAGAAGGGGGGCGTTGGTAGAGGCCTATGGTGGCATAACCATACGAGGACTAACGGAACTATTGAATGGCAGTAATAATAAAAAAGAAGTGAATACCATAGTAATAATGGCTGGCACCAATGACATACGTAGAGTTAAGGGTGGTAACTATGAAGCTGACTCGGCAAGGGACATGAAAAGCCTGATTAAGAAGGCCCTTGAGGTGGTGGTGGGTAACACTAAAGAAATTAAGGTCTATGTGTTAAGTATACTTCAGAGGAAAGATACAAACGGCTGGTGCTTTGAGAAAATGAACCGAGGACTCGAAGTAGCATGCGACAGTAAATGGGCAGAGTACGTTGACCTAGGAAGTAGTTAAGACATGGTAAGGGATAGAATACACCTATCCAAGGAGGGTAATTATAAATTAGGTGAAATAATAAAGGGGCTGGTAAGGCGCTGGCAAATGGTCCAGGAGAAAGGAAGGGTTTCAAATGAGATGGGAGGATGGGGCACATAGGGGACAAGGGAATAATGAACAGAGGTGGGAAGGGTAACTAAGAGTAGGGAAGGGAATGATAAAAGAAGAGGACTTGGGCCTGCTGGTATTGGTATTGTAGTAAATGCAGTACTGAATATGTCATAGAAAATCAGGGCAAGGGAACTATAAGACTACTTCTTATCAATACCAGAAGAATTATTAATAAACTAACACAATTCTGGACAATGGCTGAAATATATGGTGCAGACGTGGTAGTAGCCACTCAGACATGGCTTGATGAAAGCGTGCTCGATAGTGATCTGGGGCATAAGGGATATAACCTGTTTAGGCGAGACAGAAACAGACATGGTGGGGGAATACTTATTGCATGTAAAGAGGATTTACAAGGCAGAATCGCCTGGACAGAAGTAAAGTGAGAGATGATGGCTATCATGATTAATAGTAGAGACAAACAAAATTGAAAAAAACCACAAAGCCAACCAGTTGTGAAATAAAGTCAATGATTCACATTATTGCTGCAAGGTATCTCGGCAACGCAGTGACTATGCGAGTTGGTGAAGAATTGATGAAGAGTCACCCCGAAACCTTCCTTGATCTTGACGACGATAAGACTCTGATTGGCAACGGTTGTTTATCTACTGCAAAAAACTTAGAACCAGAATAAACAACGTAAACAGACCCGTACCAACCATGGGCAATAGGGAGGGCATTGAAATAAACCCTGATGAACCCCAAAGTACTCCATAGCGGAGAAGGCTCAATGCCAAAATAGACATGTACGGTTGCGTGAGCTTCCTCCTACTTGAGGTCCTAAGTGTGAAACAAGAGATTCCCTCAAAGAATAAAACTGTGGCTTCAAAAGGAATTTAAGAACATGGAGGCAACTTACATCTTCCAGCGTGAGCTCGTTGCCGACAAGGAGAAAGTAACATTTATTCGGTCGGAATTTCCCTTCCTGTTTGAGGTAAGAATCATTCTACTAAATAGTTTTTAAAAGCTTATTGCAAATATACTGCATCAATTAAAATAACATGGTTAGGTAGTCCCTTGCAGGATTCAATTCCTGGTATTTACATTACGTTGAGAAGCAAAGCACTCTTGCCACGTCATCAGGTGCTACAAATTTAATCTGAACAAAATCTTCACCAACACCAAACTGTACCCGCTGAAAGAGAGAAAGATTTTAAAACCAGTTATCGACCGAAATTGTGAAGGTGCTAGACAGGCAATACAACACAATGAAGGCAGGCAGGCAGCGTGGTTGTGCTAAAAAGGGATATCTTAAACGGCCCTCATAATTATTATTTACTACAATTCATATATTAAAATAGTCCGCCCCAACCTGGATTCGAACCACGGGTCTCCCGCATTCCAGGCAGGCGTCTTAACCACTAGACCATCAGTACGGGTACATAATTTAATCTCTGAAATTGTAGTTGCATTATACATCTGAATGGATGGAACACTCAAAACATAGTCCTCCGTACCATCTTTCATCTAATGGTCGTGGCTGAACGCAGTGTTCAATCGGTGAAGCATGTTTGGTAAAATATCACGTGGATGCAGGTAGGCTAGACAAGGATAGAAATTTTCCCTACAGCATAGAATTGACAACTTTCTGATTCATTGGAGGAATACACCTTCAACATTTACTCGGTGAACACCTGCAGAAACTCATGATTAAAGGCAAGCAGCGCACTAAACTAGATTTACTGAAACCAAATCTTTGGTGTCAGCTTCAAAAGTCCACACAACCACTTATGCCACTTATGGGATCAGGAAGAGGTCAAGAATTCCGAGTGTTTAGGGAATTTCATGTGGGCCAGACAGTGATGGTGAAATGTGTTGGTGCTCTGGCTAAATATATCAAGCGGAAACTAGGGGAGGCGAAATAGAGAGTTGGAAATTGAACCAATTTAGTGATGGTGGATGGAAGAGAAAGGTTTGCATATGTAGATATTTTGCGAATACTGTGTTGACTAAGAAAAAACAACATGGAAAAAACAACATGGAATTGTTGGAAAATGCAGTCAGGGAATGCGGTCAGGGAGACTGAAAAAGAGCCAGATTTACCTAGGACATAACACCTAAGCCTGCAAGGGATGCTGATATTGAAAAACCTTTTTAGCCGCCCCCCCCCCCCCCCCCCCCCCATTTGTTTAGACGGCAAAAGACATTGCTGACCCAGGGTTGGGTATGTAATGTCTGTGTCTGTGTTGGGTGTGTGCGTCCCGGGGGCCGGTGTTATTTTGTAATGTTTCACAGGGCTAACTTGGAGGAGGACGAGGTATTTGATGAATAGCTGGAGGACGAGCATGACGAATTTTGACATTTTGTTGGTTTACCCGGCCTGTGAAGTCCATGTTGTTGTGGAACACAACGTGATCCGTGGCGCCAAGATGGACAGTGTTAATGACACTCACTAGATTTCAACAAAATATATATATATATATATACACGCAGGCAATTTAAAATCATATTTTTAAACTATGCTATTCAAGGGAGCATTAAATGTGGAAAATTTGTGCTACGTTTGTGGAGAACATAACGTCAATGCCAGTGCGCTTTGGATAGACTGTAACAGACTGCAACAGATGGTTTCATTTAACATGTCTGCCAACCAAATATAATCATTTGCATAATGAAAATGTAACTGGTAAAATAATAGAATATATATGTCTATTATGTGAGATTGAGATATTGAACAGGAAGAATTAGTTAATATCAGTTAGGTCTCGAACATGTAAATAGTTATAACCTTTCGTATAAGCTAGTCCACTCAAAAGTAATTGCTAATGAGTGATTATTTGCCTAAATTGCGTGCCTGCGTAAATGTGATCACATTGCAATAAATTGTAATAATATTATTGCAGACTTGTTGGTTTTTTATTTTACTTTGCAATCATTTTGACAATAATTAGCAGTTCGAAAAGTAAATCGATTATTGTAATTGGTTTTTGGTTTGGCTTACGTGAAAAACATGTTACTACTCACATTAATGTGCAAGCGTAATACAAGGCCTATAATGTACTGACATCACATAACTATATACTTTAATATGAAATGAGAGTTGTCTCTGGGGCTGGGTTTACGAAGGGCAGCTGTGGCACCTTACATACTGAAAACTTCCATCCACAACAATGTAATGACAGTTTACCACCTTCCCCAGCCGTGTCCGTTCTCTAAAATTCTTATCGGGGGCTCCATCCGAAACACATTTTGACTGTTGTTCACACAATCACTGACCACGTAGGTGTCAAAATTATAAAAAAAAATGCAACGTGGAAAGAATACAATGATTCGAGAGAAATACCTGTCTTATTACAAGAGCATTACCCAGACGTATACAACCCCAGTATAAAAACGTACAAGTCAAAAGCTAAACTTATAAGCTTATACCGTTCCACAATACAACTTTGGCTACCAAATTATAAAAGCGAACTAAATTATTCAATGGTTTGAACACTAGGCAAGCAGTAGAATTAGCATTTGAATCTGCTGCGTCTTATAGAGAGGAGGCTAACAGAGTCGGCTATGATACTTTGTAGATTATAACAGGATTTCAATGATAGTTTAGACGAAACCAAAGGCTTCCGTTACCGTCTATTCTACAAGAGGATGTTGATAAAATGCCAGAATTGTTGTGAATGATGTATCTTAATTAACTACAGATAAATCATATCTCTTGAAAGTGAAAAGTCAAAGCGAGTAGTTAATTCAATATTTCAAGACATATGTTACGCCGTAACTAATGGAGCATAGAAAACACCCAAGCCTATTCTTTTGGGAACAACTACTCGTCATTTGACAGGCAGTGCTGTTGTGAGCTTATAACGATTATAAATCGATTCGGCCACTCATGTTCTCATTCCACTGTCATAGAATCTATTTTAAACTGAACATGAAAAAAGATTTGATTGGATATTGCTTTACATCTGATATTTATGCAACTTGGCTAATCGAGACGAAGGGAAGGGACGTAAGGGATGACGCGGGGGGAAAAACTTCTCTTTAAAAAATGTCACCAAAAATTTCCAAAATCTAGCAGAAAACTGTCACACTCTCACGGGCTTCTGTTTCTAAACACGGGATCTGTAATTAACTCTGTGAAGTAAAGAAATAACCTTGAGAGCGAACAATTATTATTATTTTTAAATTTAAATAATAGAATAAATTAAATGCGTTGCAGATTTATTGCCGATGTATTTTGATTGGATATTGCTTAGGAGAGCGCCTTGAAGAGATCCTAGGTGTTATATCGTATTTTATTTCGCGAAGTTTATTATTTTGCAAGATACGCCTTCTTCGCACCACTTTCTTTAAGTTTAAAATTAATCTGTCATAAATCTGTCAAGGATTGCTTTATGTTGTAAACGAAATAGTGATATGCCACAGAGCAGCACAGCTGCCAGCAGAGACGACCCGTGTCCTTTAAAGACAACAACTTTTTTGCAATCATGAATCTTTTTCCTAAACTGAAACAGTTTTTCAAATGGCCGTTTATAAACAGGCAATGAATTACAGATGCTAGAAACCATATTAGTGACATATATGATTCTTTTATATGCAAGTCATTGAGATGAGTGGGAGGTGTTCTGACAGGTGGCGCAAACTTTACATACAACTTTAACACTGACGGTGCAGCCATATTTAAATCTTCAAAGAACACCATGTGGCCAATTCAAGTCACTGTTAATGAACTCTCTCCAAAAACACGGTATAATAACCCAATTCTGGCAGGCATGTGGTTTGGGAGACACGAACCAATTACGAAAACGTTTTTAGATAAGTTTGTGAGACAAGCTTAAAAATTGAATACAGTTGGTGTGACCTGGCAGAAGAGCGTCAGCATTATTACGTCAAAGTTGTATCCATTAAGTTGTGCTGTTGACTCGGTGGCACGCCCATTGCAGCAGGCTAGCACCCAATTTATGGATCTTTTGGCTGCAGTTTTTGTTATCATCCTGGGAAGATAGTGAATAGAGTTGTTAAATATGCCATTGATGTGCCACCATACCGTGACCGTTGCGATGAAGAGGAGCGAGACTACATGGAGCAAGCAGAAGTGCAGGGGAAGAAACTTTGGGGTGTTGTTATCTGTATTCTTGGTCGAGCAGAACAAAAGGAAAGACTCTTTATAATTTATTATTATTATTAATAAATCAAAGTCGCCTCTGTTCGATTTGCGATCGTTTGATTTAACGTGGGGGTTCTCTGTCGACTACATGCACGCTGTCTTGCAAGGAGTTACGCGGTAGCTCATGGAGATTTGGTCAGGAACGCCTCAGAAGCTTTACTATATACGAACTCCTAGGTAAAAGGCAATAATTGAAGAACGACTGGCCAAAATCCGAACGCGGCAGATGGTACATCGGACTCCTCGCTCTTTGAAAGACAAAGCAGATTTGAAGGCTACGGAATGGCGCATGTGGCTTCTGCACTACTGCCTCCCGAATTATTATAAGTATTAGCAGTTTAAGGGCGCTTTAACAGCTAAGATTATTCGCGCCTCCAAGATAAAACAATTTCTATTAGTGTAAGTTACCACTATGTATACTTCTTTGCCTGGTGGGGGTCCTACACGTAAAATACTAAGAACATTTTGCCCTCCTAAGCGAGCAATGTATCTACTTCTCCAAACAGAAGTGGACTTAGTCAATGCCGAAATCAAGCTTTGCACTTTTGTCTGTGACATGCAACTGTAATATGGCGATGCGGCAATGACCTTCAATGTACATTTGATGACGCATATTGCAAAATCGGTAAGAATGTGTGGTCCTCTATGAGCGACGTCTGAATTTTCTTTTGAATCGGCAATACACAAGTACAAAAAACTTATAAAAGGTCCTAAAGGAGTACTCAAGCAAGTAGTAAAGAAGATTATTTATTGGATATTGCTTAACGTCTCATATTTATGCTAATCGAGACGAAGGGAGGGACGTAAGGGATGACGCGAGGGGACAAGGGGTGGACAGGCCTGTGCCTCTGATGAATGATAGTTTGATATACATAAAAGGCCAAATAGGTTTGAACGAAAACGGAACCAATTTGTACAATGAACTTACAGGAATCGTTTCTCAATGACAAAGAATTACACCACTGTGAAAAGGAAGACCATTCTTAGAGGAAGACAACATCGGCCAGCAAATAAACCTCCGCAATTAAGATTCAAAATGGCAATTCTCTCGTCTTTGAGTAAATGAACACACATTCTGTGTCAAAGACTACACCAGGGCAACAAATTCAAACGACTCATAATTCACAACACGCGATGGACGCTTCGGACAGATAAATAACATATAAAGCTAACAAACGGTGCACAAGATACAGAATATTATATTATTCTATCTCTGTCCCATATTCATTTTTTTGATTGGATATTGCTATACGTATCATATTTATGCAACTTGGCTAATCGAGACGAAGGGAGGGACGTAAGGGACAACGCGGGGGGACAAGGGGTGGACAGGCCTGTGCTGGTCAGAACCAGCCACAAGCATATGGGTGGGCAGGGGTTCCCCCACGTCGTGGTCGTCTCCGTCAGTGTCATCATCCGTCCGTGATGTCTTTGTCGTCGCCGTCGGGGAGGTAGTCAAAGGGAAGGGGTTCCCCGACGACGACCCAGAGCTCGCCATTAGTTTCAGGGAGTGAAACTCCCCTATTCACGTGCCAAACCGCGAGAAGGTGTCGAGTTGGAATTTGAAGGCCCCAAGACTACCAAGCTAGGCCTACGAATAGCCCGTTGGTTTGTGTAAATAGTCCCGTTATCGACAGTAAATCAACCTTGAATACAATTCCGCATACACTCGTTGAATACAATGTAAACGTACTTTTTGACAAAGAATTCCTCAAGATATCTCAATTTTAAAATCATTGGGTTGAGAAACAAATCACCATCGACCGAGCGTTTAACGTCAGTATCCAAGTCATCGGGAGGCAAATAAGTGATACCAAGCAATTTAGAAAAAAATATTTTAATATATATTATAATAATATTTTAATTACATTGTTTTCATCAATGATATTTTTTAAAATTGGCATGTATGCCAGAGCTGTAAATGAATAAATGAAATAAATAAACAGTAGTGAAACTTGTTAATTTATCGGTTAGAGTAGTTACCGAATACTTAAAGTTCAATCATGTTTTCTCTTCCGCCGATCTATATGTTCGTTCACATATATAATAAATTAATTAATTAATAGAGTTCCTTTGAAAGATATCAATTTCAGTTTTAAACAAACGATAATCATTTTATTTATTTAAAATCTACCCTCTATTCAGTTACATACATATTTTAAAACGAGTTTGAGGTAATAATAGAGATGCAAACAAGGAAACTCGTGCGATGGTATTTTGATGATACTTGTTATCATGTACCGAAGATTAATACCATATTTGATTTCTCAGGTGTTCGAGGTAGTATATGTGCTCATGAAGCGCAATACGAAGGCTGCATATATGAGCGTTTTTGAGCATCTGTTGGCAAAATTTCCCCAGATGAACATAAAGTCTGTAATGTGCGATTACGAAACGGGGCTGAGACGAGCAATCGAGTCAATGTTCCCAACAGTGGATATACTCGGATGTTGGTTTCATTTCACACAGGTATGCTATCAATAATTGAATGGGCCAAGTCAATAAGTGCCCAAGTTACAAAAAATGCACAAATGAGTTAGGACCACCATTCTATTCTCCAGGCATAGCGGCATCATATTAATGCAAGATTGATTGATTGGATATTGCTTTACGTCTCATATTTATGCAACTTGGCTAATCGAGACGAAGGGAGGGACGTAAGGGATGACGCGGGGGGACAAGGGGTGGACAGGCCTGTGCTGGTCAGAACCAGCCACAAGCATATGGGGAGGGCAGGGGATCCCCCACGTCGTGGTCGTCTCCGTCTGTGTCATCATCCGTCTGTGTTGTCTTTGTCGTCGCCGTCGGGGAGGAGTCAAAGGGAAGGGGTTCCCCGACGACGACCCAGAGCTCGCCATTAGTTTCAGGGAGTGAAACTCCCCTAATCACGGGCCAAACCGCGAGAAGGTGTCGAGTTGGAATTTGAGGAAAACAACACTGAGATCACTAACGCTTTACTGAGTAACAAGAAAACCATCACTATGGACGGAACAGACATTCTCTTAAAAATAACAGACGTCTAACTGAACACACAAGCCATTTACCAGGCGATGAAAAATTGTCTCAAGGCAATAACTGACAAGTACGTGTCATTTCTTGCCATGAGGTTGGCGATCATGGGACTGCTTATGTAAATATTAACTACAGTAAGGAATCCTCCTCCTCTTTAGTCTTATTTTATATTGTTTTACAAATAATTTAAGATAAAATAATATATTTTAAGTAAAATTTTGAAAAATATATATTTTGGGTAAAATTTAAAAAATATAAATGTACATATCTATTTATATTTTTACATTTGTTTTTCAAATGGCGTGATAGTTTATTGATATGTGGCTGCAAAGGGGTTAATTGAAAAGGCTTAAAAATGGTTTTATTCCTTAAAATGAAAAAAGTTAATGCAAGAAATGCCCAAGTAAAAAAATTTCCAGATTTTTTCCAGGAAAAGTAAAGTCAAAATAATAAAAATCCTAAAATTTTATTGTTAGGTATTTTAAGGTCAAATAGTGTGTGTGCAATTTTGTATGCTTTTTAAATAAAAAATTTGCTGCGTTGTCTAGTTTAATCTGCAAGAGATAAACAGATTTAGAGTTAATTGCTGTAAGATAGTTAAAGGATGCGGATGGAATAGAGATGTTACTGGTACTGTGGATTTCTGGACTAAACCAAGTTAATGTGATAAAATGAAAATGTGAGGTGGCCACAGGTAACCTATCTATAGTGGTCATCTCAATTACCTAATATGAGACAGAAATTGTTCATTATAGTGTTCTATTCTAAGCCTAACATCTGTAGAACGTAGTATTGTAGGATAGCTTAAGAAAGTGACTTGCTTATTTTTTTAATATTAGTGTAGGCCTAGTTAGTCGAAAAGTTGATAATGTAAATTGTGAACATTTTAATGCTTTGAATGATTCAATGTAAATGACGCACAGTCTGGTCCATTGAGGACTGAATTTAATGAATATGTAAAAGTAAATTGTAAAATTATATGCATGTATATGTGTATGTAAAAATAGCAAAATGCTAAATAAAGATTTCTACTACTAAAAAAATCAATTTATCTCATAATGTGGTCTTTGTCACTTGGTCAGTTATTGAGTTGGCACATTATTTCATTTTAGATTAATTGTAAATTTGAATTTCAAAGTGTTAAATGAAACGCAAATGAACAGCTATTATACAGTCGTCAACCTGACTTGTGGAAATTATATGTTTGGCTTCGTTGTGCTCATATTAGAGTAACCTGACCAATTTATTTGTTTTTTTCACGACTGGCGTGCTCGATTGTGAGATGTACTGGAGCTTTTAATCCCCATTAGCTATAACGCATTGTTTATGAATTAATTAACCATTGCCTTACGGATTACACAGTTAAATTCACTGCAGGGCGCTTGGTGGTCAGTGATTGAAATATAACCCTACTCAATTGTCCTTTATCTGGGACGATTTTTCAGCTACATGAAGGTCAATAGACAAGTTACCTTGAAGTCAATGAGCTCGGCTATGAAAAAGGCGCGAAGACGAAATCAGCCACCTATAACTCACTGTCCAGCACAATATGGAGAATTGGTGCAACAGTTCCCGCAGTGCAACCAGGACAGTGACGGCAACACGTTTCATACTGCGACTTTGAGCGGTCGAGATTCGACCAGAGTAGTGTTTGTTAACAAGGCACTAGCGGACGTAATGTTTGACGGCAGGGGTGTCCACCTGCACATGGACGGGACATTCAAATCTGAACCGTCCTTGCTCAGCCAATGGTAACAAAACAATGGTAAGGTTTTGGGTGGAAATGGTCGGCTATCCCATAGCGAAATCAATAGCTTACAAAACTAGTATGGTGATTCAATCCGCAAAAATGCTAACGACTTAGAAGGAATGAAAACATAGGTCTGGGCTATCTTCTTACCAAAGCATTGCTTGTGTCTCAAAAGAGAGGTGTAAAAACAACCAGATTTTGGTCAACGGCACATCTATGCCCATAAACATTTTCTTCCAGCAGCTGTTATAGAGGATATAAAACCAATATTCCAGGACCTTGCAAATGAGATACTCCTAAAAAAATGTTTGCATGACCAGACACAAAACCGCAATGAATGTGTCAATAGTGTGAATTGGACGCAATTGCCCAAAACGGTGTTTGTAGGAGCTAGCTTACTATGGGAGGATGGAAAAAGAAAATTTGGAAGATTCCAATACAATTGACATGGGCACTGATAACTCTACTGTTGAGTGCCCTAAAACAACATTAACTAACTAACAAACATTACAATGTAGGCCTTGTGGACGTTGAACAAACTAGCAAGAAGGCAAGAAAAGAGATTCTCGGTGCTCAAAGAGAACTGGCGGACGGAAAAGAGGCTGGGAAGAAAGTAACTATTTCGAGTATTGGGGACCTGCTTCCTATTGGCCATGCAATAACACTTCCTCTGGGACCACCTGGTCCGTCAGCAGCTCATGTGTCCCTTGCGGGACTAGACAACAATATCCTAGGGATAGGAAATTCAGATTCTGAAATATTTCAAATTCCACCTGAACCTTTAAAAAATAATTCATCCGAGGCGCTGAACGAGCAAGATGAACCTGCACCGCCGCCTTCAAACCCTTTCATTTGTGTAACTCTCATGAATAACGGTAAGTTGTCAAAAAAATACGTCATTTATGCTTGAGGTGTAAAAACTAATTATTCTAACATCTATAACCTAGAAATATGGCCTTATATAGAAGTGTTGTTGTTTTCCTGTGCCCGTATCTACTTAATAATGTCATCTTGTATCTAGCCGTCCAGTGGAGACGTACCACCCTTTTCGTTACTCTCTATGCGCACTGGCATTTCGTCAATCCATTCCTTTAATCTAGCACATAAAAGCTGGTGCCATCTGTCCTGTACTCCCGTCATTAATTTGCATAGGCCTGCATCCAATCAAAAATTTTCAAAGCTATGGAGATGCTTTGCCAGCAAGTCATGCCCCGTTCCAATCGGTACTGATGTTGTTACCTTCCTTAAGTATGTTCCATTTCCCTTGTTGTTTGCGTAGGCCGCCTAGCTTTTAATTCTTGACTCCTGCCACCATAACTTTACTTTGCTGATGTGTGCTGATTTGAGATTTTATTTTATTACACAATACCACACAAATGTTACACAGTTTGTTGTTTCTTGATTCCATCTTTGTTAGAAGTCTGCTTTTTCATTCTCGATGATACCACAGTGGGGGAAACCCATTGCAAAACAACTGTGATTCCTGTCTTCATTAATTTTAGGATCTTGAGTTTATAGATTTTAATCTTGTTGTCTGCCTCCAATTTTTGTCAGTTTTGCCTCTATAGCTGCCTTAGAGTATCATTGATTTAAACTACTTACCTATTTTCAAACTTAATCATTTTTCCAGGGCCCTATCTATTGCCTTTACCTCTCCTCTCCATCAAAGTTACTACCGTCAACTTTAGAATTCCGGGGTAACTATGGATTATGACACATCAGCCGTTGTTTTGGCATCTAAAATTGTTAGTTCTTACAACAACAACAACATTTTTTTTCATGGTTGGTAAACAGGTACAGAAGTACTTAATTCCAGTGCCTTTTTGAAACTCAACCTCAGTAACTTCCTGTTCCTGTGGCCATGTGAAGAAGAAATCTTCTGATTTTGGTAAGCATGTCCAACTTTGTACTACAGGATGTAATTATGGCATCTTAGCACTAAAATATTATTATGGACACATTAAGAATATGATAGGGATGATGCATGTACAATAATTGTCCATCCAAGTTTAATGGTTCATTCACAACTGCCAATCAAAGTTTTTTTGGGGCTACTTTGGATCAAAGCTTGGAAACATAACCTGCAAAGTGGAAAACTAGTTATGGTTTTAAGGAAGACCTATCCAAAGCCCTAGGCTAAACCAAACTACTGTAGACTTAACCTTGGCCTCTCTTTGCCTAGGTTTTATCAATGTCTATGCTAGCCTAATTGATATGTATTTGCTGGTATTTGATTGATTGGATATTGCTTTACGTCTCATATTTATGCAACTTGGCTAATCGAGACGAAGGGAGGAACGTAAGGGATGACGCGGGGGGACAAGGGGTGGACAGGCCTGTGCTGGTCAGAACCAGCCACAAGCATATGGGGAGGGCAGGGGTTCCCCCACGTCGTGGTCGTCTACGTCTGTGTCATCATCCGTCCGTGTTGTCATTGTCGTCGCCGTCGGGGAGGTAGTCAAAGGGAAAGGGAAAGTTCCCCGACGACGACCCAGAGCTCGCCATTAGTTTCAGAAAGAAAAACTCCCCTAATCACGGGCCAAACCACGAGAAGGTTGCGAGTTGGGATTTGATGGCCCACTCTGGTATTTGATGATCTAGGCCTAGCCCTAGACTTGTTTATGTGAAATGTGCATTAAAAAAAGGTATTGTTTCCTTTTTGCAGGATTTATTCACCATGGTGCGGAATTATAAATAAAAAAAGCCAGGGACAAGAAGATATAAGAATTTTACAGATGAAGTCTTACAAGAAGCCATCTGTAAAGAGAATTCAAGAATCAATTATTATTCATTTGTTTGTTTATAAACATCAGTTCGGTTTACAAAATCGCGGATGTAATTATAAAGTTTTGAAGTGTTTATCTTCGCGAATCAGTGCCCGTTTTATTTGTTGACTATTCTACATATTAGTGCGGTCATGTGAGTGTAAATTTATGTTTATCTTTTAACAAATACGATTAATTATGTGAAAATGTGGTGCAAAATGCAAGGTTGCTAGGGAAGTGGACTTTTTATTCGTGCCATCTGCCTTGCCAGCTTAAACTCTTCGGAACAAGGGACCTCGCACGCTCCACAAGTTGGTTGGGGGCCACAAGATTCCAATAGCCACATCAGGCGCTTCTTAACTTTCCTCTCAAACAATTTGCAGAAGCAACTAGTTAGGGAAATGGGTCAATAAGAGATAAGGTTTTGTCTTTACCTGGTTTCAAAAACAGAATTGAAATAGCCCTACGCCAGTCGTCAGGAAATCCGTCCGATAACCATAACGAGATGAAGAAGAGCAGAATAATCTCACGAATAATCTCAATGTCGTAAGCGGAACTCTCTTAATGTTATAAGAATGACAACGTAGGATTTTATTTTACAGAGCTGATGGAGAAAGCAATCACAAACCGAAAACAGGACGTCCATGGAAACAAGAAAAATTAGCTAAAAATTTGTGCAATCAAAGTGACAAACGTACCTCCATTCTCGATTTTTATCAAAAACTCTTTTGACGCAGAAGAGTGGTTTAAGGTTTAAGGCTCGTTTACAATCACTTAACAACACGTTAAAAAATAACGAAACGTACGGTAATATTATTGTGGTGTTTACGATCACATAACGACACGTTAAAAATTAAGCATCCCATTGATTACACTGCTTGTTTTTACTAGTGTAAAAGTATATAGCTGGCAGTGAATTGTAGATGTCATTTCAAGGCTTGTGTGTAGTTAAGAGGTTGTGGATTATTATTTATTTAAAATATAAGTTTGTTCATTAATTCAGTCATCATGGATGGTGAAAAATTGTTTTGTGAGATGGGTGTTAGAGCAGCATTAATCGCAATACAATTACTTTTGTGAAAAAATAGGCCTAGATAGAGACTAAGAAGGTCCCGGATGGTGGGTCAGACCTATATTTCAGTAACGCGAGAGTCAAGGTTTTTACAACAATCTTCTCCAAGAAATGAGACTGACGGATCATGATGTTTTTAAGTTTACTAGAATGTCAGTCCTGCAGTTTGATGAACTACTGCGGCTTGTTGGGCCATCAAAAACAAAACATAGTCGTCGAATTCCGTTAAACATCAGAACACAGACTTGCAGTTAGTCTCAGGTATGTTTACACTCAAGCCTACTACAATTTAAAAAAAAAAAAAACAATGAATGTACAATAACCTAGGCCTAGACCGTAAATGTTAAAATAAATATATATAGATCAATATTTCACTTTTAGGATCTAGGCTACAGGACTCTCACTAGGAAGCATTGCGTTTGCGTTTCGAGTTGCAAAATCCACTGCAAGCTTAGTAATTAGGGACACATGTAAGGCATTATGGACATTTCTCTAACAAGTGGAGCGTACAAGTGGTACAGACCGCAAAAGGCTGGAGGACGCGCTTCAAATAACCCAGGTACGATCACAGACCTTACTTGCCAACGACGCTGCGATCAATTTCATATTTACGAATTGATTATCTAATCCAAAAGAATGACAATCATATTCGTAACTATCATGTTTCATGTATCATGTTTCATGTGTAAAAATCGCGAACTTTTAAAAAGACTAATCGATCTAACTGTTGTCCTGTGCAAAAATGAACTAAGATTTCGTGGACACGATAAATCATCCCAATCATATAATTGCGGAAATTTTAAAGACATATTTAAATGTATTGTAAAACACGATAGTGCACTACAAAAACATTGTGAGCAGTAAGGGGGAACATTAACAGGCCTTTCAAAGACTATTCAAAACGAGCTTATTGAATGCTTGGATGAAGAAGTAGCAGATTACGTCAAACTAGAGATAGGTAAAACGCCATTTTTCTCAGTACAAGTTGACGACAGCACTGACATTTCAGAGAAATCGCAATGCTCTATTATTTTGAGGTTTGTTGATAAAAACGGAGATATTCAAGAACGGTTCCTAGGTTTTTATGACGTCAGCAAAGGAGCAACTGCGAGTGGTTTGTATGAAGTATTAAATTCGGCGTTAGATGATCTGTCATATAGAGATAAACTAATTGCACAATGTTACGATGGAGCGAGCGTTATGGCTGGACAGACTGGGTGGGTTGCAAGTCAAGGTTCGAACCCAGGCACCTGAAGCACTGTTCGTACACTGTGCGGCTCACAGGCTCAACTTGGTATTACAACACGGGGCAAGGAGCATTCGAGAAACACGCTCTTTCTTTTCAAAAGTTCACACCTTTTCTACTTTTTTTAATAATTCTGCTAAACGCAGTGAATTTATTTCACGTATCATTGGGAAGCGCATTCCTTCCCACACAGAAGTGCGATGGAACTCGAATTCAAAGCTGTTAGCTTTTATCGTTACTCAAAGAGATGCTCTGATTTTAGTGTTTCGTGATATATTACAATCGGAAGATACGTCCGAAGCTACTTATGATGCAGCTGAAACCTTGTAAGCCAAACTCAATGACTTCCAGTTCGTCTTTCTACTTCACGTGTACAACATCTTCAAAATTACTGATGTGCTGTTCGATATATTACAAAAGAAGATATTTGATGTGAATTATAGTTTTGCACAGGTAGAAACAGCAGTACGACGAATAAAATAGTTTCGATGCGCTGCCAAAGCAAATGCATATATCGATTATGTGAAATCTATCACCGACCCACCTCCAGCAACCCGTGGCGCACAGCAAGAACGAGGAAGAAGAAGGAAGACAAGTATCGAAAATTACATTTCGAAATTATCGACAATATTACAGTGCAGCTAGACACGCGATTTAGTGACATACAAAAACTCGGCTTTTTAGCACTAGTTGACTCAACACGATTTCAAACGTATAGTGAATATTATGTATTTCCCATCGAAGCGTTTCACTCGCTAAAACAATTCTATTTGAGCCGTTTTGATTTTAATCGATAAAAAACTGAACTGGAAGTAATTTACGCAGATTAAAGTTTTGCATCGCTCTCAGTGACTGACGCAATCAAATTGTTTATTTCAAATGATCTCGTTGAAGTACTTCAAGAAGTGTTTAATTTATTCTGCATGGTGGCAACTATTCCCGTGACAAGTTCTAATGTTTAAAGAAGCTTTTCGTGTTTGAATCGTGTGAAAACGTACCTCAGAAGTACTATGACACAAGATAGACTAGTAGCAGTAACCACACTCGCAATCGAGAAGAAACTTCTCTGTAAACTAGAAACCCGCGAATTGTGGTACGATGACGTCATTACACGTTTCGCTAGAAAAAAAGAGAGGCGGATCGATCTGATTTTCAAATAACACCGTCAAGACACCAGTGGTGAGCCACTCGAACACCGAAGTTAAGCAGAATCGGGCGTGGTCATGGGTAGAGTGGGTGACCGCTCTGCCCTGAAACTCACGTATACCGCTGGTTAGAGCAGATGGACGGTTCGAAAGCTAGTGTAACAGCTTCGTTCTCCTCGACGTCTGCTCGGCAGTCCGGGTTAGTGGAGGAACCTAAATGACTGTCTAAGTTACACCGTCCTTTCGGATGGGACGTTAAGCCGTTGGTCCCCTTGGTACTTTTCGAAAGGAGTAGGCTACGTGCCGGTACCGGGTTTCCCCTCCTCCCTTCTGTTCATACTTCATCCTCATCTATCACCACTCATCGTCTCGATTAGCCAAAAGTGCATAAATATGAGACGTTAAGCAATATTCAATCAATCAACCAGTGGTGAGTAAAGCGCTTTTAATTTTTAATTCTAGTAAAGTTCGGCTATACGATAATGAACGAAATACAATAACGTGAATGCAAAGGCGTCCGAAGGTTAAGGGGGGGGGGGGGAGCCGGCAGTGGCACTTAGTTTTGAGTATCGACTGCACAAAAATTACATTATTTTGGTATTGCATTCAGCTCACTACCTTTTTCTAAAACGCGCCACACGCACTCTAAAAATCTCATTTTCAAACATTTCGCCTGCGGCGCTATTGTTGGGGGGCTCTCTCCCCCCCCCCCAAACCCCCCGTGCTGGTCCCACGAAAGTAGCCTGGCCTCACCAGTCTCATTGCCTCAGAGCCACCACTGGTTACATCGTCTTCAATTTCACGCAGCTTATTATTTTGCATGATATGCCATTCTTCACACCACTTTTCTAGAAGTTTACGTTTGAAGAATGCTTTTAGATCTTGCGTTGCAACTAAATGGCAATCAACTTGTGAGTTTCAGGGGGTAAAACTCCCTTAATCACGGGCCAAACCGCGAGTTGAAATTTGATGGCGGCGAGGTCATATCGATTCTGCACGTCAAGTGCAATGAAGTCTGTATAAGCCATGAATGAAATATATTTTTTGAGTTGAGCGGGTGAATACCTCTTTAAAGATAACATACGTCTAACTGAACACATTTAGCAGAAACAGAAGCCAAAGCTATGTGCTGTGGAGGCGAAACAAGAGCATAACTTAGAGCGTAAAAAGCACAGCACATAAACCGTGGCAATGCACTAATCTCACATTAAACAGAACAACAACATAAAATACAACACATTGAACAATACAATATAACCAACATGGATGCTAATAAAACTGAACTGAACTAGCACTTTCTGAACATCAACTCCTCAGGCTGCACGGACGGAACAGACGGAGCACAACACTGAGATGACGAGCGCCTATCTGACAAGCACAATATAAAAAAGAGAGAACTTAACCTTCCAGTCTGGACAGAACACACAACCTCCCCTCCTGAAGTGAACAAACATTAAACAGAATGATGAATGAGAACGAGGACACAGACTTGAACAAACAACACATGCAGCAGAAACAGAAGCTTACTCCATGCACTGTGGAGGCCCAATGAGACCAGAGCGAAGAGCGCGTACAAAACACGTCCGCCTGGGACAAGAACAACAGACCAACCAGGGGGGTGCAAGTTGAATAGGACAATGGAAACTCTAAATTTAGTACACTTTGCCTCTCAAAGGAGCAGCACTGTAGCTATTTTACACGTCGCCATCTTTAAAGCGTTTAAAGCAGCCATTGCTGTCATGTTCTATCCAGGTTAATTTAAGCCATGCTTGTTTTGTAGGCTACTAGCTACGCCCAAGTTTCAGCTTCCAGTTTTCTGTTGAAATATAATATTTAGAGTGAAAAGCGTGGAATTCTTTCGTAGCTGTAATCCGAAACATTTTCAAGGGGCCGCTTTTTAAGATTTACCCCATGTAAATCAAAATCATATGTAAATAAATTATATTTAGTGTTAGGTTACAGGACGACCATGTGCTTATCATCGTATGTGCTTGCCAAACTTTCCGCTTCAACATGTCGGGCGTTTGTTATTGTAAATATTTCAACTGTAAAAATAAACGGAGCTCTCGACCAGACTTGGCATACTTTCGATTTCCTAAAGCAGAGGACAGGTAAGCATGAAATAGGCTACTTCCTAGGGCTAGGCATAGAGGAGACTAGGGCTTTGGTAGGCCTAGAGCCTAGCATGAAATAGGCTACTTCCTAGGGCTAGGCCTAGGCATAGAGGGCCTAGGGCCTAGGACTTTGGTAGGCCTAGAGCCTAGCCTAGACCTAGCCCCCCAGCCCTAGGCTCTATCCCCTATACACAAAGCCCTAAGTCTAGGCTATGACAACTGTTTTCTTTTATTTCATCTATGTCTACTTACGAGCATGGGTTTGTCCTAGGCTTATCTACTAGCCTAAGCTATCTTATAACATTGTCAATCTTGTTTCTTTAGGTGCCGATTGTGGGTACAGAATGCACGACTCGATTTGGATTGGATATTGCTTTACGTCTCATATTTATGCAACTTGGCTAATCGAGACGAAGGGAGGGACGTAAGGGATGACGCGGGGGGACAAGGGGTGGACAGGCCTGTGCTGGTCAGAACCAGCCACAAGCATATGGGGAGGGCAGGGGTTCCCCCACGTCGTGGTCGTCTCCGTCTGTGTCACCGTCCGTGTTGTCTTTGTCGTCGCCGTCGGGGAGATAGTCAAAGGGAAGGGGTTTCCCGACGATCCGAGATGACGTTAGCCATCTCTATAAGTATGCCTACTTGTGTGCCCAACATTTCGAGGAAAGTTGTTTCACAAATGAAAAACGAAATCGCCTAGTGTGGAATGCCATCCCGAATGCTCATCCACTAGGCCTATGTACCGAAAACGGTAAGCCACCTCACAATGCAAATGACCAAACCAATGACAATGTAGACCTTACGCCAAGCCGCCAGCATATTGTCAATGACGATGAGATTGTATTCTTGAATTCTGGACAAGTAGGCCTAATAGACCACGAAGAAGTCATCTCCGAGGACAATGGAAGTAAAGGTCAAGAGTATTGCCATGATTTTGTCACAGATGATGAGAAAGTTGGTCCACTGCTTGGTCAGTCTACGCCTTTTCGATCATCTAAACGGTCCAATGTCCGCCTGTGTAAGTCTTCTGAAGGAGTCTGTAGTAGATCTACTAGTACAGATGGTTGTACTCCTCCACCTACGACTACACTGTACTCGATTGATGAATCGCTTGGTGTTGCTGTGCTGCCTGGGACCGGGTGTTCACTTGATTTTTTATCCCCTGAATTCCACGGCAAGTCGTTGGGAGAACCGGTGGCGGTTGCACACTCCGTGGAACAAGACTCGATTGCGACTGATTTGTTATCCCTGAATTCCATGGCAAGTTGTGGGAGAAAAACCGGGGGCTGTAGCACACTCCGTGAAACAAGACTCGATTGCGACTGAAACGCCAAGACGTTTACCAGCAGACCTTGGACTGGCCACCGGTATGTTAAATATTTTTGGTTTTTACCAGGCATCCTGCCCGGTCCCCCCCCCCCTGTAGGCTATTGCAAAATTAATATTTTGGTGTTTTGTTGTAGGCCTAGTAATAGTAATTTTCATAAAATAAAATAAAAATCCAAATTTTTTAATACTTTGTGTCGGTAGGCCAAAAGGGAACCTAAGTTGGTAGTAAAGCCAAAATATGTTTTTTTACACAGATAAAATTAAAAACAAAATTGTTGCTTCCTAGGACATTTAACTAGGCTACGGTGCTTGGTTGGCTGCAAGACATGGCCAGCAATAAAACATAAGCTACTGGTTAGGACATGAGGTTTTTATTATTTATGAAACGTAGGCCTTCCTACATCATAATGTGAGTAGCTTGTAGAGAAGAAACCATGTTAGTGGACCCTATGTGGGTAAACGTAAAAGGCACGTAACGTAGGGTATGCAGGTGGGACTATATGCCTACAGGTGCCTAGAATTTTTTTTTTCGCTATTCCTTTTGTACTTATGTAGGCCTACAAATAAATGAATGAATGAATAGCGCCTAAAGAATTAAACGAACTTAAACTTTGTTTAGCTTAGGCCTCAGTTAGTATAGGCCTAGGCCTTCATAGAAATATAGTATTTATTTATTTATTATTTGTTCCGTAACACATTCATTGTTTAAATGTATCACGAGGATGGCAGAAAAGAGCAGAGCTCCAAACACACTTGGTGACTGCCAACCTTATAACAATAAATATAATAAAAGATAACAACATTATTACAATCATTAGTAAACCTATAAAATATAGAAAATAAGTAAATAAATATACACTTCAATGAATTATTATAAAAATGAATCAGTAAAAAGAAACTGTAGAATTAATTTTGTAAAGCAAAAACATGTGTGCTTAGGGCAGATTTAAAAGAGTCTAATGAGCGAATCTCCCTTAACTCCAAAGAAAGAGCATTCCATTCATTACAAGTCCTGTAGTAGAAGCCATTTTGGTAAGCTGTTGTTCTTGCAAATGGAGGCTTGAGAATTAAGCCTCTACCAAGTTCTGCTCCACGACTACAGACTTGCAATCTTGCGTATGGGTCCAGATCAATAGTACCGTGTAACATTCCCCATAGAAATTGCAGTTCTACTTTTTTCCTGTAACTTTCAAGCAATGGAATGTCTAAAGATGTACGTCTTGCAGTAGCACTGTCACTTTGAAATTTTGTCCTTGCAGCTATAATGCGCGTTGCTCGACTTTGTACACGCTCCAATTTTGTTTTGTTATAATCTGATGTGGGATCCCATGCTGGACAGGCGTAAAGGAGATGAGGTCTCACTAATGCTAAGTATACAGCCCGTTTAATACTGACGTGAGCATGATGAAGGTTTCTTGCTATAAAATAGAGTTGTCTGGAGGCTTTAGCTCTTACAATTTCAGTATGCGTATTCCATTTTAGATCACTAGTTATAGTGATACCCAATAACTTGACACCATTCTTTTCCAGTATTGGCAAACCGTTTATTTGGTAACTGCAACGCAATGGGTTCTTAGATCTAGAGAATCTGATGAATACACTCTTTAAAGGGTTCAGCTTCATTCCATTTTCAACAGACCAAGTGTTTATATTGTCCAAATCGGTCTGGAGTGCATCAGTGTCATCTTTCGTAAATATTTTCCTATAGATCGTGCAGTCATCAGCAAATTGGCTTATTTCTGAGGAAACGCTTTGGGGTAAATCCATCATAAATATGTCAAAAAGCAACGGGCCCAACACAGAACCTTGAGGTACTCCGGAAGTCACAGTTACTGAGGAAATGTAAATGTATAGACAATATAACATACTGCCGTAGCCAACATGACAACGGTAAAAGTTAATTTTTTATTAATTTTTATTTTTTTATTTTCAAGCCTTTTGAAAATTTTCAGTGAATTGACATTATAGGCCTACAATGCAATTGATGTATTTTTTTTTGCTCTCAGATACTGCAACCAAATCGAGATTCTCGACAGTCAAGGCATACGGAATCACAAGAAAGGAGACAACGCCGAGAAAAAAGCGTCAGCTGAAGGAAATTGCCCAGATGAGGAAGTCCTTGCACATAATGAAAGGAAAATGTGGCGAATTAAAGACGAACCTTAAAGCATTAAGCAAACTTTTAACACATTCTCCGGAAGCATTTCAAATGTTGCTTCTGAATGCAACAAAAATTATTTATAATTATAAACATTATTAAAAATTATTTAGAAATTACAAGCGGATTGACTGTCAAAGCTAAAAGAAAGCGATAACATTTTCCTTGCAACTTTATATCTGTAGTAAATAAAAATCATTGGACTTTCCACTGTTATTAATATTTTTATTTAAAATGTTATATTTCGAATCCTTTACAGGAGTCTTTATCAAACTAACAATTAAAAAACCACAACGAGTCCACACGAGACAAGAACAACAGACCGACTGCGAGGTGAGACTCTCCGCTGTGTGTGTGCGTGTAGGTAGTAGTCAAAAGGTGCGGGGCGGCGAGGTCATATCGAAGCTGGACGCAAGGTGCATTGACGTTTTTTAAATTGTGTTGATGGCAGTAGCGCGTGTGCTTTTAGGTGTGTTATTAATTGGTTGCGAGTAATATATGAATATATGCAGTGAGGCTCATCGTGACGACACTATATTGTCGCAAATATCACATTTTCAGGGATTATTCTTGACTATGGACTAACTGTCACATGGTGCATTTCACTTCAAAAGCAATACTTGCAAATAGATACAGTGACCTCGCAATCGATCACCAGTTGGCATTGCCATGTTTGCATTCCTGTATGAATATGTTCATAAGTCAGCCATTTTTATCGAGACATTGTAACAACTAACCTGGGAGCAAGAGTTGTTTTGGAGTTGACCAGATAGACCTACATGCAGGCGGGAAGGAAACGTAGGAATGTTTCCAAACCAGAGGATTGGAAGAGGAACTCGAACAAACGTTTGAGATTGGAAGGTAAAGCGTACATGGGTTATCAAAGACTGGCTGAGAGAAAGGTATTGCATGATGTTGAACGCTCTGAACGCAAACTGGGGTTGCGGTAACAACGCCAAGAGCTTCACCACTAGCAATATGCAAAAGCATATTACTCGATACCATTCAAGCATTCTAATTGAGCCCACGCCTTCATCTGACGAGGTTGGCCCAGCTACGCCTAGAAAAAAATCACGTACGGCTATACCAGACTCGGATAACGAGAATGAAAGGGAAGACGATTGTTTGCCTCTAGATTCACTTGGGATAGGCCTACTACAACTACGCCCTCAGCCTCCAACTTCTGCTTCTTCTGGATGAAATATCGATTATAACATTTCGTCTAGACAGACAGAAAGACAGACAGACACAAACACATGAAGCTAATATAAGCATTGTAATAATAATAAAAAAGACCGAATTTGGGTAAAATACGACGTGCTAAGAGAACACTCCCGAAATACCCAAATTCGCGGCCAGACGTCTGGCGTCCCCAGGAGTCCATGGAGCCATATGCTCTAAACAGCGGTATACGTGAGTTTCAGGGCAGAGCGGTCACCCACTCTACCCGTCACCACGCCCAAAGGCTGCTTAACTTCGGTGTTCGAGTGGGAACCGGTTCAACGACCTCGGCTAAACCGCTGGCTACCGCTGTAACAAATGAGTACTATATATTTTTTCAGAAAGAAGTCTTTCTAAATAAATTTTCAACCCTCATGGGCTCAAAGCTTTTTGAGAAAGCAAATGAAAATGTGGTAAAGAAGATCCCCATTCTAATAATGTATCTGAAAAGTAAGGAAGATGCTTCTGCCGCTACTTGTAACACGGCAGGAAATATAAGTCAAAAAGAGGAACACTAAACAATGATTCAACTTAGGAAGGACCTCATTTAAATTCAGACTTTAGAAAACCCACATGCCCAGTTTGTGTTTGTGCTGTTGGCTGTCATGAAAATGTTGGGGGCAACCAATCGAGGAGCTATTTACATTGTATGTGTAAGTAAAACACTTGTTTTTTTTATATTCTATCAATTAAAATCATTTTATTTAGCATTTCAGCTATTTCACATGCGACGCATTTTGCCGTTGCTCAGGTATATTATAGGTATATTATATAGTATAGGTACTCAGGTAGAGTGGGGTGTGGAGAGTGAGGGTTACAATCGTCAATACTACTCTTAATTAATTAGATAGGGCGCCACTTTTTTTTTGTCCCTGTATGATTATTGTTTCTATTCTCACGGTCAATTATTTATGCCTTATACCCAACAACCATACTAATATCTCCTCTGAAAGGAAGATATTAATTATAATGTGTATATTTGCAGCCTCTAAGGTGCATCAAAGAGGGTTTCTACTATTTTCAACGATATTTTCCGCATGCTTAGGTGTGAGCCAGATTAAGCATGAAACAAATGTATGATGATGTTTCCAGGAATGTAACAAAGAAAATATCAATGAGAATAATTTTCAAGAAAATTCCCACCACGAGACCTAGGCCTACATATATTATTAAATTTGCAGATTTTCCTGATATGGACAAAGCCGTTAAAAACCAAAAATAAATATGGAAATTTCAATTCCCAGCCAAAGAACGAAAGGAAGGTGGCGGCTAGAAGAGCTGGGCAGAACCTAGCTGCTAAAGTGGCAAGTATTGTACAGGTATAACTATTTTTCTTAGGTAATGCAATAAAGAAAATAAATATTCACTTTAAATCGTTCATACCTAGTCTCTATCCATAGGGAACCTAAGTAGCGTGCGCGGGAAAAAATTGGGATCACACTTATCATAAGGCATAGGAAAATAACCCGTCTACGAACTTTGCACGTATCTCCCGACTAAGACCAAAATCAGGCATGTCAACATACGACGAGAACCCTTAATATTTTCACTAGCCTACGTATAACAGTTGACAGATTCACAACAACTTATACCAAATTTAAATAAGAGCGAGTTTAAAAAGTGCTTGTTAGTGCGGTGATACAATATCTCTTGATTCAGGAGCGCGGCTGTGCTATTTTAGTGCAACATCGCATGAATGAGGCCTCGCGGCTTCGTAGTCAAAACTCGATGTTGCCTGCCTTACCGAGGCCGTCGCTACAACGAAGTGAGTATAGCGACGGCCTCGGCCTTACACACTCACCCCCCTAGACTAGGATGCTAGGGTGCTGCTCTGCTGCGTGTTCTCTTTGTATTTTTCGTAGCGGAACGGGCAGCACCGCAATTACATATACTTTTTAAACTTGCTCTCATTTAAATTTGTTATAAGTTGTTGTAACTAAAGTGTCTCAATCATGGGTGGATCTATATGAATTAAAGGTATTTGTCGGTAGGCCTGCGTACAATTTCTTACCTTTATTGAACAATAATCCAAATGTTTTTGTGATATGCCCTATCAAGTTTTGTAAAGATAACGGTGTTGTGCTTGTGCCGGCCCAGATCTAGGCATGATAGAAAATGGAGCAGAAATAGAAATGGAAGCAGAAGTCGGCTTAGATCTAGGCTTAAAAGAAAAAAGAGAAAAATAGATATGGCAGAAGAAGTTGGCCTAGATAAAGGCATAGTCATAATAGAGCATGGTGAGGTTGCCATACCGGTACTTAAGAAGGTAAGAAAATGATAGGATGCTCCAAAATCGTGGGCGTGCAATCTACAAAAAGAAAACACATCAGTCTGGGGAAGCATATACAAGCGACCGCGGGAAACTAGTTATGGCCATGACTGTGGTAAACAAAAAGGACTGCAAAAACATGTGCAAATATAAATGTTCCAAACAAATATCTACGGATTAAAGAAGTTATCAATTAAAACCGCTATCTTTGCGTGGCGCTATCAGCCACAGGGCCACGAACCCAGAAGAGCCCACTCACCAAGATGGCTAAGGGCCATTTGAAAGTCTATCGGCGACCGGCCGTAAGTTATATTATTTGCAATGTTACGGAAGCAGTAAAAGAGGTGGCTTTCAATAATAAATTTGATATTTAATTCCACCAGATCAAAAAGGATAGGTGTGATCACTGCAAGAAATGAAAGCTGTTGAAAAAAATGTAACTAAAGAGCAAGAAATCATATTTACAGTACATATGAACAAGAGGTAGTGAAAAGAGAAGGAGATAACAATACGAGCTTTGTATAAGAAAGTTGATGTTAATTACAAGTCAGTGGCTGAAGTCTGTTTTGAACCCTACCCTACCTCGAGCAAACAATATTTTTTAAAGAAAATTGAAGTGCTATAATTTAACAAGGCACTGTTCCCTTCATACAAGGCCTACAATGTGCTCGCAAAACTAGCACTTTCGGAACATCAACCCAACTGGATGTACGGAAAGAACAGAAAGAGCACAACACTGAGATAACGAACGCTTCCCGACAAGCAGGGCAGAATACAGAACTAACAAATTATTCTAGTCTGAACAGAACAGACAGCCGAGTTAAACAACGCTGCTTTATGACATAACAGCAAAGACTTGCTTAAAAAACAAACCCACCCATAACAGAAGCTAACTCCTTGCACTGTGGAGGCCCAGCAACAGCAGATAGAAGAGCAAAGACAAAACACGTCTGCCTGCGAGCTGCGACAAGAACAACAAGCCAACTGCGAGCGCACTGCGCGACAGTGAGAGTCGAGGTGACAGTCAAAAGGTTTGGGGCGGCGAGGTCATAACTTTCCTTCACACTCCTGAAACTACTATGTATTTTCATGAATATAATTTAATATAAATAAACAATTCAATAAAAAAAATAAGTATTATGTATAGAAATAGAAGGAAAGATATTATGAAATTATGAAATGTATATTTTAATGTATATTTTTTATAAAATTATTAACAATTATGTATTACTCTCCATAGGCTAGGCTATTCACTTTCTCTAAAAAGAGTTATACTTGTGCAATGTATGAGTCAAGGTGAATAAAGTTATTGTTATTTGTTATCGATGCTGCACGCGAAGTGCGTTGAAGCTTTTCAAAATCGCGTTGGTGACGGTGCTACGAGCTCTTATAGGTATAATTCATTAGTAGTGAGTGATATTTCTGTCAACCAGGAGACTAATCTAATTTGCGTGGATTGGAACAACACTCTAGAGAAAGGCCAAGTCATAGATGGATCTGTAGGCGTTGTAAGTAGGCTTTGTATATTCTCACCAGGTGCTCGCTCAATATGATGTACTGATTGGATTGGATTGAATATTGCTTAACGTCTCATATTTGTGCAACTAGGCTAATCGAGACGAAGGGAGGGACGTAAGGGATGACGCGGGGGGACAAGGGGTGGACAGGCCAGTGCTGGTCATTATCAATGACAGATATCCCCGAGGCACTCAGCTTTCGAAATTTGTTTTTGTAATAATTCAGCACCACTGATAAATTATAAAACCCGACTCATCCGAGTTTGATACAATAAGGGCATTAAATCTTCTCATGTCCACTCTGGTGCAAAAGCTGTTAACGTGCTAAGGAGGTAAAAAGTGTCAGTTTGGCAATCAGATGACAGTTGACATAAGTTAATGTTCTAAACTAACTGGTGTAATCATTTGTTTACAAAACAACAATCATCCTTCTTCGGTTGGCTATTTTTGTAATACTGCTAGTGCATTCTGGTGATGTTAGTTCCCCATAATGCCAAAAAGTCAAACTAATTTATTTCAGGCTTTCGGAGTGTTGTTCATTTTAATGACACGAAAAACTGCTGCAGCGTACAAACGAATTTTTGAATATTTGGTGATGGTCTACCCCAATATAAATTTAAAAAAGTGTTCTCTGTGATTACGAGACAGGGTTGAGGTGCGCCATAGAAGATAATATCTTCCCAAACACAAAGATACGTGCCTGCTGGTACCACTATTCGCAGGTAATAAAGAGACCCCTTAGTAAATTGCCTAATTTTCGTAAAAATATTGATTGTGAACATGTGTGTGTGTGTGTGTTTTAACATTGAAATTTTCAAGCTGTAGGCGAGACATATAGGCCTCAAGTCAAAATACCCAGATAGGTTTACTGTTGATAAGTGTTTTACAACTATGTATTACCAAATCTCTTTACAGGCTATTGACAGATATGCGGCCTCACTCGGACTTCGACGGAGGCAGAACTGGCTGAGGAAGAAGGTTATACGAATGGTCATGGCCCTGCCTCTACTTCCAAAAGCCAGAATCGTCGAGGGGCTAGATGCCATACGTCAGTTTGCCAAAGAAGAGAGTTTTAAGGCAGATTGGAAAGACTCCTCGAGTATGTTAGAACATACTGGATCGAGAATGTAAGTGTTGGATTATTTTTGTTTTTATCACTCATTGAAAGACAACTCGTGTGGCATTAATGTAATTTTGAAAAATTTCAGAACAAATAATGTAATTAAACTGTCGTCACTTTATAGAGGAAAGAAGTGAACTTGACTTGTTAGTCACTAAAGATTTGATTTGATTACTGTCGAGAGAAGGTGGTATTCATACTTCATGTTCGGCAACGGAAAGTAAAATATTACTAACATACTTTAAAGTAAAACGTAATTTTGAATAACTAGAAACTAGGATTTGTTATTACATCATCGTACAAAATACGGTATTTGTAACTTCCACAAAAATTGTAAAAAGTCTTGTATTATTATTTTATTAGTGTAGCTTGGGCAAAGCTGTCAGCAATAAGTGTTGAATGTGTGAACTTGACACTGTTGTAATAACTTCGTGATTTTCTGGAATAAATGTGATCTGGTTTCAGCCCACGCCTGGAACCTCCAGAGAGACGGAGGAGGTGACGGTGAAGACGAAAGTGGAGGAGATGGAGACGGTGGTGGAGATGGTGGTGGAGATGGAGGAGACGGTGGAGATGGTCATAACCTCCTTCAGCCACCTCAAGCAACGCCTGCACGCCGCCCAAAAAGTCCATTAGTGCTTGCTAATGAAGCTAGGGAAGAAAAATATTACATGATTTTTTTTTTTTAAACAACGCTTATATTTAAATGTACTAAAAAGTAAAAAATCAATTTTCCCCCAACAAAGATTTGCCTTACTCGGAAATTAAAAGCGTTGGGCGCTTACGGTATTGACATAGATTACAGAATTTTGTTGTTCATGGAATTTTGAAAAATTTCAGAACAAATAATGTAATTAAACTGTCGTCACTTTATAGAGGAAAGAAGTAAACTTGACTTGTTAGTCACTAAAGATTTGATTTGATTACTGTCGAGAGAAGATGGTATTCATACTTCATGTTCGGCAACGGAAAGTAAAAACTAGAAACTAGGATTTGTTATTACATCATCGTACAAAATACGGTATTTGTAACTTCCACAAAAATTGTAAAACGTCTTGTATTATTATTTTATTAGTGTAGCTTGGGCAAAGCTGTCAGCAATAAGTGTTGAATGTGTGAACTTGACACTGTTGTAATAACTTCGTGATTTTCTGGAATAAATGTGATCTGGTTTCAGCCCACGCCTGGAACCTCCAGAGAGACGGAGGAGGTGACGATGAAGACGAAAGTGTAGGAGATGGAGACGGTGGTGGAGATGGAGGAGACGGTGGAGATGGTCCTAACCTCCTTCAGCCACCTCAAGCAACGCCTGCACGCCGCCCAAAAAGTCCATTAGTGCTTGCTAATGAAGCTAGGGAAGAAAAATATTACATGAATTTTTTTTTTAAACAACGCTTATATTTAAATGTACTAAAAAGTAAAAAATCAATTTTCCCCCAACAAATTTTTGCCTTACTCGGAAATTAAAAGCGTTGGGCGCTTACGGTATTGACATAGATTACAGAATTTAGTTGTTCATGGAAGGAAAGCGCCCAACGCGTTTAATTTCCGAGTAAGGCAAAAAATTCGTTGGGCAAAAATTTATTTTTTACTTTTTAGTACATTTAAATAAAAGCGGCGTTTAAAAAAAATCAAGTAACATTATTTTATATTTTTTAGTCTTAACGATAATGTATTTATTTTTTATTATATTTTTATACTATATCGTTTTTTTTTTTTTTAACAATCCATTCCTACCGTGATAGATAACAGTAGTTGCGCTGGCACCAACTCCATCCGATCAACTGTGAGGTCGAACCACGCGAGGAGAACGCAACTATGCGTACATGGTGAATGACTCACCGCACGGGATTGAACTTGTAAGAGGAGCGCGGTGAGCGTTGTCGCCGCATAGCAATAAAGGACAGATAGACAGATAGACAGACAGACAGACAAACAAACACATGAAGCTGATTTTAGCGTTGTACGTCTGTGTGAAAAATGTCAGCTCGATCGGACTTTGGGAAGTGGGTGAAATATCAATTCCCATATAAAACGTTAATTATTAATTACGATGAATTAATTGATTAATTAGTGAATCTGTTAATTGATTCATCTATTGTCATCAAGAATATACGTCTGTGTGAAAAATTTCAGCTCGATCGCACATTGAGAAGTGGGTGAAATATCGATAATAAGATTCCGTCCAGACAGACAGACACAGATAGACGGACAGACAAACACATGAAGCTAATATAAGCGTTCTAATTCTAATCCTCCATACCACTTCACCAAGATTCATACCAAGAGAATGTACCAGGGGTAGAGAGTGTACTAGGACTGGCCCAGGTAACCTTGGGGAGGCAGGATTTCAATGAAATAGGAATGGGACGTATGGATCCGGGGAACTGGCTAAGGGATGTAGAAAATAGGCTGGTCTGACGGATAGAGGAAAGGAAGAGGATCTTGGACGTTATCAGAAGAGAGGACATGACAAGGAAGGAAGAGGGTGATAAGACGAAGGGATATTGACCATAGAGGGAGTTATGCAGGACATGAGCCTGGGGAAGGACGAGAGACTTGATTGATTGATTGGATATTGCTTAACGTCTCATATTTATGCAACTTGGCTAATCGAGACGAAGGGAGGGACGTAAGGGATGACGCGGGGGGACAAGGGGTGGACAGGCCTGTGCTGGTCAGAACCAGCCACAAGCATATGGGGAGGGCAGGTGATCCCCCACGTCGTGGTCGTCTCCGTCTGTGTCATCATCCGTCCGTGTTGTCATTGTCGTCGCCGTCGGGAGGTAGTCAAAGGGGTCAATAATCTTGTTCACTTTCACTTAATTTCACTCAATATAAATACGCCGAATCGAAACGAAACAAATGTTTTTGAGATCATATCATCCCTTTAATATTGGTTAGTTATTAAATCTATCCGAGGGTATTTGTCAATGAATACAATTTTGGATTCACATTTTAATTCCAAGCCTTCACTTCATAATTGTTATTAGCCCTAAGCTTAAATTTAACAAGTAGCCTAGTATAGAGTATAGAGGGATATTTAGCCAATGCAAAATGTGTTTTGTTTATTAAATTAAATTATCATTAGACCGTAGGTCCTAGACCCGCAGCCAAAAAATGCCTCACCGAAAATTAGAGGTGTGCTCTAAACGAAAGTTAATAAATCCCATTGAAATGGAAAACTTAATGAAAAGTGCATAAACCCTCCACACCTCACCCAATTACAGGCATAGGTCAAACTCCTCAACGTGTTCCGGTATCAATCATCTCAAAAAAAAAAAAATCCCTTCACCAAGTTCGTTAGTTGGTTGTTGGGATCTTAGGGCACACAACAGTAAAAATACGGAAAAATACGGGCCAGACGCACTTTTGCTCGTGTAGGGTGGTTTTTTCCCTCGAAATTTCACTGGCTACACGGAAAAAAATGCTGACGTCGATTCGGACCATTTATTTTCGAGCCACAGTGGCGGACAGGGAAAATGGTCATTTCAGGAAATTAGGTGTTTTTTGGGGCGGTTTATTTTATGGGGGGCAGACGGTTCGACGGATCCGGACGGGACCGGATGGGTTGGTGGGTTTGGACATTTGGCTTTTTGAGTGTTGTGAAAATTTTGCATTTCGGCGGCCATCTTGGATTTTGGCCAATCCTGGAAAATGAGCTTGCGAATAGTGACATTTCGGTTGGCGCCAGTTTTTTTCCACAGTTTTGATCCCAATTTTTCGAAATTTTGACACAGCCTAGGGATTGACCCATCTCGGGGAAAGACGAAGGTTTTTTTGGAATTTCCAAAATTTGGACCTTCCATGGCAATTTCTGTTTTTTTACCCTTGACGGCCGCCTTTGGCAATTTTTTCGCCGATGAAGGAATTTTTTATAATTTTTCTTTTCGATTGCGTCCCATGCGGGCATGCATGGGCCACTATGCAAAACCAAAATTTTGGAAATTCCGCCATCTTGCCCTATGTGACTTGTCCGCTCAAAGGGTACACTACGGCCGAAATTGACCGTTTCTCGACCGGGGGGGGCTTAGTTTTCAAAACGAAGGGTTGGGTCCGAATACCTAGTCAGGATATGTCAAATTAAAGACGTGTGCAAAAAATTTCTTTGGATTTCCCAAAAAAATGGTTGGCGATTTGGAAATTCCAAAAAACATTTCTTGCGGACGAGGCCGACTTTTTGGTGTCCTGGAAAAGAGTCTGGAAATTCCAGGAATTCCAGAAAAGTGTAAATGTTGTCCGATTTCAAAAAAAAAAAAAATCCCCCGGGGTTCGGGGTGACAGGGCGAGTGGTTAAATGCGAAAAAAATGTCCGGGAAGAATTAACATCCGGGAATTTCATGGAATAACGGCGGAAAATTCCCGGAAATTTTCAAAGTTGTCGGATTTTGAAAATGTTTTCTCCAAAATGTTTGGGACCCCAAGGCGAGTGTGGGGGTCCCCCAAAAATTCCTTCCGGACAAATAAAAATCCTGGAATTTCGGGAACGACGGAGAAAATCGCCCGAAAACACGCGTCACGGACCGCAGGACGGCCAAAAACGGACCGATTTGGACAAATCGACCAGGGAAAATTACCGGGGGGCTAGGGGGGGTCAAAGGGTTGCCGGAATTGTTTAACAGGAACATAAAAATCCAGGAATTTCGGTAATAATGGCCGAATGTGTAGTGCTATTACGTTACTTCCTGGCCCAAAACACCCTGCCACGCGATATTATAACGCTAGAAAAAATGGCAATTATAAATCCGATCAGAGATCTTAAAGTGATTCAACTAACCCAGAAAGAAAATCTAGACGAGAAAGAGACAGCGTAGGGAAAACTATCACTATCAAAAGGCACAGTACTATTATTACAACCAACGGCGTAAAGCATTGAACATGATTATCAAAAGTGATGATCCAAGATGCAAATTGCTAGTTCAACTTTACACGGTGCTTTTAGGGATAGATATTCGGTACCTAACGATAGAAAACGCGAGAATTACCCGAAAAGACTACAGATGAAGAGCAGCACTTCAACAATAGCCTTTTCTCTAGTATTATAACACCTAAAGAAGTAAGTGACGCAACAAAATCCATGCGAATTGATACAGCTCCAGGACCCGACAAGGTTATCATGCGGATTGTTAAATCGGAGCGAGTGATAAAAATACTTGCACGCATCGGTTCGATAATGCTAGAGAACGGATGGGTTCCCGCTTGTTTCAAACTTGCTCGAACAATTCTCATATACAAGGGTTGGTGATGTTGATAGTCCTTCAAATTGGAGACCAATTACTATTTGCTCCGTTTTACGTAGAGTTTTTGAAAGGGTGATTGATAAACGAGTAAAGATCTACATAGAATTTAATCAGCACCAACGTGGTTTTACCCGCTCTCCTGGAACCTACATTAACACGTCAATTGTAAACGGTTTTCTTAGTCGTGCAAAACGTTTAAAGAAAATGTTACGCTTATATTCCTTGATATAACAAAGGCCTTCGATAATATTGGACACAGTCATTTAGAATCGACTATTCAATCTTCTCCAATACCTGAGAAGTTGAAAGCTCTGCTCATTGAATTTCAAAAAGGCAATTCAACACAAATAGAAGCCAACAATGAAAAGACTAAGAGTATCTTATTAAATCGAGGAGTAATGCAAGGTGCACCGTTGTCTCCTACTATATACAATCTTGCACAGATCATACCTCGGATGAACTGTCTGACCCGATGTAACAAACACGTATGGGTTTCGTCTAGTTGACGAATTAGAATGTATTTCAATTATGGGGTTTGCTGACGACCTAGTGTTAATAGCCAAGGATGAAGATTCAGCTAAAATCCTTTATCAAATGGTATGCACAAGAACTACTGAATTAGGGCTGGAACTCAACCATAGCAAATCTTTTGCGATAACCATAAATAAAGGAAAACTTATAGAAACACCTATTTCAATAGACAACCAGACCATCATTCGTTCAATAAAGTGCTGATGAAACTGTCAAGTATCTCGGTGTTAATTTTTTGAGATGCTATGATATTTGATAGCAAGAAATTGATCCAAGATATGAACGCGAAGTTGAAGAATTTGAGCACATCTCCATCATTAATGCCTGACCAAAAACTTAACTTACTTAATCAGTACATATAGCCAACTTTAGTGTACCCTCTGCAGAATGCACCTTTGACTAACCTACATTTAAAGTTTCTGGATGACTTGGACAAACTTATCAAAAGTACAATCAAAGAAATCATCTCACTACCATTTGATTCCCCAGATGCTATGTTGTATTCATCCTGGAAGTACAAAGGTCTTAACATATTTCGGGCTAAATGGGAAGCATATATACAGAAAATCAATATTTGTAATACCCTTGAAAAAGCAAACAACCCATACGTGTTAAGAACCAGAGACTTAATCAATGAAAAGAGAATTTGTTGTGAAAAACTAGGGATTGATGTCCAGGACTCAGCTGTAAAACGGGATGGTAACTCTGGAAAGAAGAATGCTGGATCAGTAGCCAAGAAAATTCGAGAGTATCTTAGGTTAAAAGAATATAATAAGTGGTGTGATATACCTAAAAAAGGTAAAAGAGTGGTGTTATACCAAGAACATACCCCAGTGAACAAATGGGTATCAAAGAAAACTGGACTTCAAGTTCCGAATGGCGAGAACGCACTAAAAATGACATGTAATGTGGCTCCAGTTCGAGTTTCTCCATGGCAGAAGCATGAACGGTAACCGTTGTCGTCGTTGCGATAGCGAGATAGAAACCCTTCCTCACGTTCTTGGCTTCTGCAAACATGGAGAGTTACTTAGGAGCAGTCGTCATAACCATGTCCGGTCTCTTAATCGCCAATAAATTTCGGAAACTAGGCTGGGAAGTAGCTGAAGAAGTGAACGGCTTGTCTGCACTTGGAAGTATTCGGCGGATCGACATCATTGCAGTTAATTCAACTACAAGGGAAGGTTTTCATACTTGACCCGACGATACGCTTTGAACGCAGTGGAGATCAAGCTGAACAAGTCAACACTGAAAAACAGGACATATACCGACCAACAATACCATACTTTGCAGACAAATACAATGCAAACCCAATACATGTCATCGGATTGTTTGTTGGTGCAAGGGGACAATCCCAAAGTTTTTGTTGATTTTTGCAACACTTTTAAGTTAGGCAAAACACTGATACAAGACGTATCGATGGTGGCATTGAAAGGTTCCATTTCCATTCTTAGGAAACACCTTTATGGCCTAAACATGTAATTTTTAATTCTATTATTATGACTAATTCTTGAATTTGTATTTAAATTTTAAACCTTTTTTAATTGTTATTAATCAATGAATGTTATTTTATTCTGTGCCTTTTGTTTTGTTAAAAAAATAAAAGTTATCTCTCTATCATCAAATTTTCTGGTTGCTATATAAATATGAATTTCAAATTTAATTTAAAGGTATTTTGCTTGAAAAATTAATAACGTTATCGCTTGTCGTGGAGTTATCCGATAAAATTTCTTTGAGGGAAGGTTTTAATTAAAAACAGCATGGAAAAAAACATGGACAACAGATCATTAAGAAGTGAGCCAGGAAAGTAGGACTTTTTCAAAGAATGTGTGGAAATCTACCAATTAGTAGCAAAATTAAAATTTGCCAAGCAATAATAACTCCGCATTTTGACTATTGTAGTTCTATTTTATACTAACTCAATAAAAATGACATAACACGGATGCAAAAGCTACAAAATAAAGTAATGCGGTGTATACTATGGGTATCTAGACGAACATCTATTAGTGAGATATGCGAAGCGTTAGGATGGCTGAACGTCAAACAAAAAATTCTTTTAAACACACTAACTTTCTTGTTTAAAATCTCAAAAGGAATAGGGCCAGGATACTTGTGTAGAAAGTTAATAAACATAAAAGAAAATCATTATAACACTAGAAATGGGAAAATATGATCATTCAAAGAAATAGCACTAAATTTGGAAAATAACACTATTTTTGCAAAAGGGATGAGAATATTTAACAGGGTACCATTAGAAGTAAGAAACGTGCAAGAGATAAACAGATTTAGAGTTAATTGCTGTAAGATTGTTAAAGGATGCGGATGGAATAGAGATGTTACTGGTACTGAGGATTTCTGGACTAAACCAAGTTAATGTGATAAAATGAAAATGTGAGGTGGCCACAGGTAACCTATCTATAGTGGTCATCTCAAATACCTAATATGAGACAGAAATTGTTCATTACAGTGTTCTATTCGACGTCTAACATCTGTAGAACGTAGTATTGTAGGATATCTTAAGAAAGGACTTGCTTATTATTTTAATATTAGTGTAGCTGCCTGTTAGTGAAAGTTGATTAATGTAAATTAGTTTTAAAAATTTCGGGGGGGGGGCCCAACCCCCCTTGGGGGGGGGAATTTTTTGGTTTTAAAATTTTTTTGGGGAAAATTTAAAAGAGCTTGCGAATAGTGACTTTTCGGTTGGCGCCATTTTTTTTCCCACAGTTTTACCCCAATTTTTTCCAAAAATTTTGACACGGGCCAAAGGGTTTGGGACCCATTGGGGGAAAGACAAAGGGGTTTTTGGGAAATTTTCCAAAAAGGGGGGCCCCAACCGGGGCAATTTCGTTTTTTCCCCTTGAGGGCCCGTTTTTGGAAATTTTTTTCCCCGATGAAGGATTTTTTTATAATTTTTTTTTCGATGCGCCCGGGGGGGACCCAGGGGCCATTTGCAAAACCAAAATTTTGGGGAAATTTCCGCCCAATTTTTGCCCATGGGGATTTGCCCCCCCAAAAAAGGGAACTAGGGCCCAAAAATTTGACCGTTTCTCGGGGGGGGGGGTTTATTTTTCAAAATAAAGGGGTTTGGGCCCGAAAAAACCTAGTGGGGATATGTAAAATTAAAAGGGGAAGGGTTTGAAAAAAAATTTTTTTGGGTTTTCCCAAAAAAAAAGGTTTGGGCCCGTTTTAAAAAAATTTTAAAAAAAACTTTTTCTTGCGGAGGAGGCCCGATTTTTGGTTTGCCGGGAAAAAGGATTTTTCCCTTTGGAATTCCGGGAAATTTCCAAAAAAAGAAAATGTTTTTCCGTTTTAAAAAAAAAAAAAAAACCCCCGGGGGTTCGGGGTTTTGAAGGGGCGAGTTTTTAAAGCAAAAAAAAATGGGGGGAAAAAATTACACCCGGGGGAATTTCAGGAAAAGGGCGGGAAATTCCCGGAAAAAAATTTTAAAAGTTGTCGGTTTTTGAAAATTTTCCCCAAAAGGTTGGGCCCCCAAGGCGAGTGTGGGGGCCCCCCAAAAAATTTTCCTTTCCGGGACAAAAAAAACCCGGAATTTTCCGGGAAAGACGGAGAAAATCGCCCAAAAAAACCACCCCGTGAGGGGAACCCCCAGGACGGCCAAAAAAAACGGCCCCGTTTTGGCCCAAACGCCCAGGGAAAATTTCCCCGGGGGGCTAAGGGGAAAAAAAAGGGGTTTCCCGGGAATTTTTTAAAACAGGAACATAAAAATAAAGGAATTTCGGAATGAGGGCCCCAAATGTGTGTCCCTATTACTTTATTTTCCGGGCCCCCAAAACCCCCTGCCACGCGAATTTTTAAACGCTGGAAAAAGGGCAAATAAAAATCCGACAGAGATCTTAAGTGTTTTCAATTTAAACCCCAGAAAAAAAAATCAAAGACGAGAAAGAGCCCAAAGCGAAAGGGAAAAACATCACTATAAAAAAGGCCCACAAATATTATTAAAACCCAAAAGGGCCCGAAAAAGGCATTAAACCATGATTATCAAAAAGTGATGACCCAAGATGAAAAAATTGCTATTTAAACTTTACCGGGCTTTAGGGATAGATATTCGGAAACCCTAACGAAGAAAAAACGCGAAAATTTCCCCAAAAAAAGACTACAGATGAAGAGCAGCATTTCCAACAAAAGCCTTTTTCTAGTATTAAAAAAATTTAAAGAAGAAAAGGGAGGGCAACAAAACCCATGCAAATTTGAAAAAGCTCCAGGACCCGACAAGGTTTTTCTTTGCGGATTTTTAAATGGGGAGCGAGTGAAAAAAAAATATTGGGCACGAAATTGGGTTGATAATGAAGGGGAAAACGGATGGGTTCCCGCTTTTTTTCCAAAACTTGCCAAAAAACCCAATATAAAAAGGGTTGGTGAGGTGATAGTCCTTAAAATTTGGAGCCCAAATTTACTTTTTGCCCCCGGGTTTACGTAGAGTTTTTGAAAGGGGATTGATAAACGAGTAAAGATCTACATAGAATTTAACAGCACCAAGGGGTTTTTTTTCCCCGCTCTCCGGAAAACCTACTTTAACACGTAAATTGGGTAAACGGGTCTTAGTCTTTGCAAAACTTTTAAAAAGAAAAATTTTACCCCTTTATTCATTGATATAAAAAAGGCCTTGGGAAATATTGGACACAGTCTTTTGGAAGATTTATTCAATTTCCTTCCAATACCTGAGAAGGAAAAAGTCGTCATTAAAATTTTAAAAAAAAGGCAATAAAAAACAAATAGAACCCAAAACAAGGGAAAAGACAAGGGAATTCTTTTTAAATCGGGGGAGTAATCCCAAGGGCACCCCGTTTTTTCCTTACTATTTTACAAATCTTGCAAAGTCATACCCGGGAAAGAACTGTCTGCCCCCCGAGAAAAAAACACGTAGGGTTTCGTCTGGGTTGACAAATTTAGAATGTTTTTAAATTATGGGGTTGCTGACGACCTAGGGTTAAAAAGCCAAGGATGAAGATTCCCAAAATTTTCCTTTTTATCAAAGGGTATCCCAAAACAAAAACCCTACTAAATTTAGGGCGGAAAACTCAACCATAGCAAATTTTTTGCGATAACCATAAATAAAGGAAAATTTAAAAAAACCCCTTTTTAAATTAAAAACCCAGACCTTTCATTGCAAAAGTGCTGAAAAAAATGTCAAGTATCTCGGTTTTTAATTTTTCGAGATGCTATAAATATTTGAAGCAAGAAAGGTTTTAAAAAGATATAAAAGCGAAGTTGAAAAAATTTTGAGCACATTCCATTTTTAATCCCTTTGGACCAAAAAATTTAAATTTACTTAACCCATACATAGGCCCAAAATTTAGGGCCCCTCTGCAAAATTTGAAATTTTGACAAAACCTACTTTAAAGTTTTTGGATGACTTTGGACAAATTTAAATCAAAAGTAAAATAAAAGGGAAAATATCCCCATCCCTTTTGTTTTCCCCAGATGCTAGTTGTATAATCCGGAAGAAAAAGGTTCTTAACATTTTTGGGAAAGGGAAGCTTTAATACATGAAAATCAATATTTGAAAAATCCCCTTAAAAAAGGGCAAAAAACCCCCAAACGTTTTAAAAAACCCGGGAAGACTTAATCAATAAAAAGGGGAATTTTTTGTAAAAAAACGGGGGTTTGAGCCCCGGGGGAAAGCGAAAAAGGGGTTTGGGTTTAACTTTAAAAGAAAAAAGTGGATCGGGAGCCAAAAAAATTTCGAGAGTCCCCGGGGAAAAAGAATATAAAAGTGGGTGTTTCTACCTCAAAAAGGTAAAGGATTTGGGTTTATACCAAGAACAACCCCAGTGAAAAAAATGGGTATAAAAGAAAATGGATTTTCCAATTTCCGAAGGGCCCGGGGGACGCACTAAAAAAAAAATGTAAGGGTGGCTCCAGTGGTTTATTTCCCAGGGCGAACCCATGAACGGAAACCGTTGTCGTCGTTGGGGAAGCGAGTAAAAACCCCTTCCCACGTTTTTGGGTTTTCCCCAAAACATGGAGAGTTACTAGGAGCAGTGCATAACCTGTCCGGCCTTTTAAATCCCCCAAAAAAATTTGGGAAAAATAGGCTGGGAAGTACCCTGAAAAAAGGGAAAAGGGGCTTGTCTGAAGGGAAAAGTTTTCGGCGGATCGCATCATTGCAGTTAATTCAACAAAAAGGGAAAGGGTTTTCATACTTGCCCGGGACGATACCCCTTTGAAGGAAAGGGGAGATCAAGCTGAACAAGTAAAAACAAAAAACAGGAATTTTCCCGGCCCAAAACAATTACCATACTTGCGGGACAAATACAATGCAAACCCAAAAACTTTCCATCGGATTGTTTGTTGGGGGAAAGGGGGGACAACCCCAAAAGTTTTTTGTTGTTTTTTGCAACCACTTTTAATTTAGGAAAAAACAGGATACAAGACGTATCGAGGGTGCTTTAAAAAGGTTTCCATTTCCCTTCTTGGGAATCACCTTTAGGCCCTTTAAACATGTAATTTTTTAATTGTTTTTATTAGAACACTTTTCTTAAATTTTGTTTTTAAAATTTAAAAAACCCCTTTTTAATTGTTATTAATCAATAAATGTTTTTTTTCTGTGCCCTTTGGGGCCCAATTGTTTTTGTAAACAGAGTTTTGTTTTTTTAAAAAAATTTAAAAGTTATCTCTCTATCAGGCCCATCAAATTTTCGGGTTTGGAAAAAAAATATGAATTTAAAAATTAATTTAAAGGTTTTTGCTTAAAAATTTTTAAAAACCCTTATCGCTTGTCGGGATTTATACAAATAAAATTCTTTGGGGGAAAGGGTTTTAATAAAAACAGCAGGGAAAAAAAAAGGAAAAACAGATCAAAAAGGGAAGGAGCCAGGAAAGTAGGACTTTTTAAAAGAAGGGTTTTGGAAATCAAACCAAATTTAGTACCCAAAATTTAAAAATTTGCCAAGAAAATAAAAACCCCGCTTTTGGACATTGTAGTTTTATTTTATTTACCAAAAAAAAAAGACAAAACCGGATGAAAAAAGTACAAAAAAAAAGAAATTTGCAGTGAAAATACTATGGGTATCTAGCCCAAACATCTTTTAGTGAGATGTGCGAAGCTTAGGATGGCTAAAACGCAAAAAAAGGGAATTTCTTTTAAAACATTTCCCTTTCTTTTTTTTTAAAAATTTCTAAAAAGGAATAGGGCCGGGATATTTGTGAGAAATTTAATAACAAAAAAAAAATCATTAAACAAAGAAATAAAAAAAAAAAATGATCTTTCAAAGAAATACACAAATTTTGGAAAAAACACTATTTTTGCAAAAGGGTGAGAATATTAAAAGGGTACCTTTAAAAGTAAAAAAACGGGGAAAGAGAAAACGGGATTTAGATTTAAATTTCCCTGTAAGATTTTTAAAAGGGGATGGGAAAAAGAGAGGGTTACGGGTTTACTGGGGGATTTTGGGACTAAACCAAGTTAAGTGAAAAATAAAAATTTTTGAGGGGGGCCACAGGAAAATTTTCTATAGGGGTCATCTAAAAACCTAAATAGGGAGACAGAAATTGTTAAATTACAGGTTCTATTCGACGCAAAACATCTGTGGGAACTTTAGTATTGTAGGTTTTACTTAAGAAAGTAAATTTGTTTATTTTTTTTAATATTAGGTAGTGCCCTTTTAATTTGAAATTTTGGATAATTTTCAAGGAACTTTTTAATGTTTAAAATGATCAATGAAATGCCAAAACGAACCGGGTCTGGCCATTGGGGGATAAATTTTAATAAATATGTGAAAGAAATTGTATAATTTTGTTTGTGTTGTGTATGTAAAAATAGCAAAATCCCCTAAAAAAAAGATTTCTACTACTACTACTACTATAAAATTTAAAAAAAAATTATTTTGGAAAATTTAAAGTAAAATTTGAAGGCGGGAAAACCAGGTAGAAACAGGGCTTTAAATTGACAACTAGCTGAGGATACAAACACTTCAGGCGGTTTTTCTTTTCGCCGGGACGGAAAGGTCCAAATTTTTAACAGCACGGGCGAAATATACCAGTCAAGCCCTTTCCCCAAACCCAAAAACTTTCAGCAGGAAAAAAAAAAAAATTTAAAAATACCCTTAAAACCATTTTTTGACCACTGAAGCTGTGCAAAATTAGGGGGAAAAGTTTGGAAAATGGCAATATTTTTGCCAATGCAAAATAACACGCAAATGAAGGGGACAAGGTTGAAAACGTGTAAAAAGTTTCACACCCCCTTTCTTACACCCTAAATGAAGAAGTAAATTTGACGGGGTTTTAACGGGAAATCTTAAAACCATGGGGTTTTGTGACACCCTTTCCCCCCCAATTTGCAGTGTAAGGGGGTTTGGGGCTGGGAGGGGGGGATGACAGGGGAAAAAGGAAGAACAAATTTAAAAGGGGCCAGTAAGGTTGATTGTTTGGATTTTGCTTAAATTTTTGTAATTTTTACCCAAACTTGGCTACAAGACGAAGGGAGGACGAAAAGGATAAACGCCGGGGGACAAGGGGGCCCAAGGGTTTTGCGATTTGGAAATTTGATGAGGGACTTTAAATTTGGAGTATTACAGCCTAATTGAACCCTTTGGGCAAAAAAAATGGGGCCCTAAAATTTTCGACATTAAAACTTCGGACAGAACAAAGGATACAGGTTAAAAGAAGTCTGGGCAAGGCCATTTCCCAGCCCGGGTATGACTAAAAAAGGAACTAAATCCCAAAACTTTTTTAAAATTTAAAGAAATTTTAAACAAGGAGGGGGGGACAAATGGACGAGACAAAGTCTCTACTTCTCCCCCAACAAAACGTACAAAAACCCTTATTCGGCTGAAGAAACCCAGGGTTTCCACACCAAAGGGGAGCTTAAAAAACACATTACGAGGGGAGGGCCCGAAAAACCAAAAAATCAGGTAAGTTTCAGAGCCGAAAAAATTTTTAAATTTTTTTTAAATCTTTCACCCATAAATTTCATCAATATTTTTCGTTTTTCTTTTTGGGCCCGTAAAAACGCCCCAAGACGGGAAAAACACCCAAAAACAAAAAAAGACGGACACAAATTTGGGGTCTTAGATACCTAATCCTTTAAGTTTATTAAAAACAATATAAAATTTAAAATGGGAAAACTCCGATAAAAAAAAAACCCGCACAAAAAAACCGGGCAACCATGGTTGGTTTTCCGAACCCTTTTATTTCGCCCCAAAAAAGAATCGAAAAAGGGGCCCAAAATAAAGTGAAAAAACCTGTGGGGGACAAAAACAGACTTTAAACTAAAACCCACCAGAAAAGGCCAGATCCCAAACCCCAATGTACGGGGGGCCGGGAACGAAAACAAAACCCGAAGACCCAAATGCAAAACACACCGCCGGGAAAAACAAGAACAACGGGCCCGGATGCGAGGCGAGGGCCTGCCGCGTTGGGGTTACTTTTAGCCTGTACAGATGGCCCAGAAAAGGTGCGGGGGGGGCGAGGTCATACGATTTTGCAAGCCCAAATGCTTTGAAATTTTTAAAAAATATTTTTAATGGTGATAGCACAGCACATGAACCCAAGATTTTGTAAAATTGGGGATGGGGGCCAAAATTTTAAAGGTAGTGGGGTTTCCCATCGGGGATGATACATAATTTCGCAGATAAAAGCCAAATCCAGGATTTTACGTCTTTAAAGGCCCCAAATTGGGAACAAGGGCATTCCACGAAAACATAAAAAGCTGCAGGAGGTAGTTAATGTAGCACACTGGGATTTTTTTGCCCCAAAGTGTTTAAATTTGTTTTGACAGGACAGAGAGGTGAAGATTCAAGGCATCAGAAATTTCTTTAAATTTTTTCCCTTTTCACGGGGCCCAACACTGGTTTCCGAAACATTCTCTTAAGAATATTTTACATTTTCATGATGTTTTCGGCAGCCCCATTTTCCCCCTTTTTCCCCCCAAATTGCATTGTAGGAATTGCCAAAAGGCTGCCAGGGGGGAAAAAATGTTTGAAGCCGCAAAAAACAATAAAAACCCATTAATAATTTTTCAAAAAATGTGCTTTGGAAAAAAATGTTAGCAACGATGAAAGGGTTTGGTTTTATTGACACTAGGGAACAATTCATTAATTTACCCTTCACTAACAGAGCCTCATCAAGCGCCCTGTCCCCTTTAATTTTAAAGTAAGAGTAAGTAAGAGTATTAAGAGAAAGGGTTTAAGAGACAAAGAAACCGACTTTGGGGGTACCCACAAAGGGTTTTGAGACAAGCACCGAAAACCGTCGGGGGAACCCGATAAAACAACACACGAGATGGCGCCCCCAGCGACCTTGTTGACCCAGCACACCTTTCGTGGCGGTGCCCCCCGAGGGCAACTCCCTTTTTTTCCCGCCCATTTCAGTCCGGTGGGGTCACCAGGACCCCCCACGCAGACCCCGCCCGCTTCACGTCGATTTAATCTGCCGCTTTGGGGGAAACCTCCAATAAAAATTTGGGGACAACATCCGATGGGATTAATGCCAGCAAATGTCTGGGATTTCGAGTAGGTTGCGCCCGGGAAGTTCGAGTTTTTGCTCGGATCTACCGTAAAACTATGTTTCACAGGAAGTTGCCAAACCCCCCCAACGCGTCCGCGGAACCTGACGAAATAAAACGAGGGTGGCAGTCATCGTCCCAAACCCCCTCCTCTTCTCTGGCAATGTTTAGATTTCACACCTAATTTTCACTACCAGGTACTGGCCCAAGGAACACATCTTGAGGCGGACACCCAACTCCCGGGGCCCACACCCATCGAGTGAGATTTGGGACATTTGGGGAAGATGAAACGATACAAAAATTCTTCTCGGGGCAACATTCAAGTGGTTTCCTCGAAAAAAACCCACCGAGACGAGTTTTTTATAGAAGATTGGGATTGAAGAAGGGGAAAACCCCGAAACGCCCAAAACAGCAAGCCAAGGCTCGTCCCCACGGGGGAGAGCCAAAGCCCCGGGACACCCGAGGGGCGAGGGACCCCCAAACGGGGACGATCCCCCCCGAGGGCCCCGAGGCGGCCAACTTCGGGGCCGCGCCTAGGGATGGTCTCGAGCCAAAACCCCCGTCGCCAACCCCCACGGGCGTGCCGGGGGTTTTTAGGGAGACGACGTAACGCCGTGACGGGGCGGTCCCGGGGACGGCCCCAAACGTCTTTAGTGTTTTTTCTGTTCATCTTGTGTAAGGGGGTTTTGTAAATTGTGTGGCTCTTCTGTTTCGTGATATTTCAGTGCTTTTTGTGTCTTTTAATTTGGTTAAAATTTTTTTTAACAGTTATTTTAATTAAATGGTATTTTTTTTTTTATCATATAGCCAAATTTTCTAAAAGTTTAAACATCACCTTTCCCCTACAAAAAGGGAAGGGGTTTTAAAAAAGACATATTTAAAATTTTTTTACCCTTTTCATTTGGCCTAAGCCCTTTAATTAAAATAAATTGTAAAAATTTTGATCTCGACAGAACAGGGCGAAATTGGCAAGGGGAGAAGGGGGGGACGTAAGGGGTGGGGCGGGGGGGCAAGGGGGGGACAGGCCGGGTGGCAAAAACCCGCCACAAGCAAAAAGGGGAGGGCAGAGGTTCCCCCAAAGTCGCGGGCGTTCCATTGTGTATCTTCCTCCGTGGGGTTTATTTTCGCGGGCCCCGGGGAGGTTTCAAAGGGAAGGGGAAATTTTCCCGGACGTCGACCCAGAGTCGCCTTAGCAGGGGGAAAAAATCCCCTAACACGGGCCAAACCCCGGAAAAAAGGGGCGAAATTGGGGGAATTTTATAGCCCATTTTTTGTTGTAGACATTCGTTCTCAATTTTCAATAATGGGCCAAAAGGTATTGGTTTTTTAAAATAAACCCCCCCAAAACTTTGAAAATTTTAAAGAACCCCGGGGCCTCCACCAAAAAGGGTCAACGCCCCGGTGAAAAGATTATAAGGGGAGCATTTTTTTTGGAAATCTGTTGAGAAGAAACTTTTCCCCTTTTCTTTTTTTATTTATTTTTTATTATCTGTTAGGGCTCTATTTGGCCAAAAGGGAAGTAAAACCCCCTTTCAAATTTAAAGGAAGGGGGAGGGGAAACCGGTACCGGCACATAGCCATCCTACCGAAAAAATACCAAGGGGACCCAAAGGCTTTACGTCCCCTCCCAAAAGGGGCGGTTTTAAAAATTTTGACAATTTATAAGGGCCCCACTAACCTGGGTGCCCAGCAGGGCGGGGCCAAGGAGAAAAGAAGCTGCCACAAGCTTACGAAACCCAGTTTCCCCTTTTGCCAGCGAAATTTCGGGGTTTCAGGGGAGAGCGGCGACCCACTCGACCCCGACCACGCCCGGGTGTCCCCCCTTTTAAATTTAGGTTCGAGTGGGAAAATGGTTAAAAAGACCCGCGGCCTTTAAAACGCGGTTTGGGAATCCATGGGTTAAAGTACCCGTTCCTTTTTTTAAACCCAATTGCTTTTTTGTTTGGTTTTTTTGTAGTTTTGCTAATTTTCCTTTTTAAAAAAATCTATCTGTGGTTTAATTTTTTTCGCCCTTTCGGGCGATGGGGTCGGGGGGCCTTAAAAAAGGGGGGGGTTGGGTTGGTAGTTTATTCATGATTTTCGGGGAAATTTAAAGCTACTTGGGGTAGACCAAAACGTTAAAAAATTTGACAAAGAATAAGAGATAAAACTTTTTTTAAATAAAAAACCCTACAAAATATAGTAGTGATAGAAAAAATTTTAAATTAAACCCTTTCCCCCAAAGAAATTTTATCAGACAAAATCCAGGGGCAAGCGATAAAAGTTGTTTTAAATTTTTTTGTAAAATAAACCTTTTTAAATTTTAATTTTTTAAAACCCAACAAAAAATTTCGATGGGGCATGATACTTTTACTGGTTTTTGGGCCCCCAAAACCCCCAAAAACTAACAACTATCCCACTAACGAGACCAACCCAATTTGGAAAAATCCCGTAGGCGTTTTCTGGTTTTGTAAATTAGTCTGTATATGTAAATCCAACTTCAAATCTGGATAGTGAGACCAAAGGGGTGGATTAATTTGCACTACCAAAGCAGAAAACCCTAAAAAAAAAAATTTTTAAAGAAAACAATAGGGAATTTTGGGAAATTTGAAAACGGAAAGGGCCCATTTTACCCAAGAGATTAAAATTTTATACCACATTTTCTAAGATGAATAGCAAATTTCCCGCACAGAGGGAAAAGTGAAGAGTTTTTTACTGAGGAAAAAAAAAAAAAAAAAAAAAAAAAAAAAAAAATTGTTTTGGGGAAAGGGGGCAGAGGGTTGAAGCATGAACACGTTCCCCAAAAGTTTGGTTTTTCCCCGCAAACAAAATTTTAGGTCCTGTCTTTGCCCCATTTTGGTCATCATATCCAAGGCCCTTTAGCCCCGAGATTCTTTTCTTTCGAGGGGCCCCCCCCACCCCTTTTGGAAACAGGTTGGAATTCCAAAAAACCTGGAAAATGTATCGTTATTTGTTACCCATTTTTTTTGAATGCCTTGCCTATACCCAAAAATTAATGATTATTTTATAGGGCCCCCCCATATTTTGTATTCTTGTTTCCGGATATAGGGCCCAAAAACTTTAATCTTACAGGTACCCCCTTTGCATTTAGAGATGTTGGGTTTGGGTTTTTTTATTAGGGCCAAGGGCACACAAACATAAAGGGTTTTTAGTGCCCGTATTTCTTTTAAGTGATGACTATTTTTTTTAAAATTTATTTACAGCCTTGTTTTATTTTAGATATTTAAAAAAAAAAATTGGTAATATTTCAGATTTATTTCGTAAAAATTTACGCAGAAGTAAAGTCCCCTTTTACACAACTATTTATATTGCCTCGGGGTTTCGTTTTAATATGAAATTTTTTTGGTAGCCAAACTATAGGCCCAAAATTTAAATTTTAAAAAACTGTATGATTATGATGGTTTTCTATGATTGACGTTTGAACCCTTTTTTACATATTTTTATTTTGAAAAAATAAGATAAAGCAATTTTTTTCCCGGAAAAAGTTTTGTTATTCGGTTTTTCCCGTTAAGGGGGAAAGGAAATTTTAAAGGGGCCCTAAAAAAGGGAAAGTGGGGGTTGGAGGGGGTAAAAATTTTTAAAAAAAAACTTGGAGGAAAAAAGGGCAGTTGCCCTTTTGGTTTTGAAATGGGGGATTTAAGGGCCAAAAAAGTGGGGAGTTAAAACACCACAGCGGGGACGGGATTTTATAGGAGGCCCCCCCAGGGGTTTAAAAGGGGGTTCCTATGTTTCGAGTATTTGGGGTTGTGGGAAAAAGGTAGGATAGCGCCCGGTTTTCGCCAAAAAAGAGTGCAAATATTTAAAAGGGTCATGCGGAAAGGAGCCGACCCGGAGTACCTAGGCCAAAGAAGGGTGGTGACTGAAAGAAAAGGGGGAGCCCTCGAGGGCACACCAAACTTTGACAGGGTTTTTGAGGGTGTTTTCCAGGGAAATTAACATATTTTTTAATGTACACATATTTTCCAATTTTTTTTTTCCCTTTTTGCATACCCTACAATAAATGGGCAGCTTTGATTCGAATTCAATTTCTTTTTTAAAAAAGAAAAACAACAAAATATGCCAAACCGCAAAAAAGCGGGGCCAAAACCCCAAAAAAGGGCCAGTTTTGTTTGAACAAATCCCCCACTACAAAAACTTTTAAAAATACAGCTAAGGGCCCTTTCCCCACCCCAAAAATTGAGGTGTAAAAGAAAAGGGCCCAAACTTATACAACCTTTAACATTATGCATTTACATTTCAGCGACTTAAGTTTGGAAAAATTACACTGGGACCTATTTCGAGATAAGCTTCCCAAAAACCCTTTCTGGTTCATCAATGAAATCTCAGGGGAAATCGCAGTAGAGTTTTGGAAATGCCCCCAAAAAAAAGGGTTTACAAACTTTAAGGTATTTTTTTGAAAAAAAAGAAATTTACCAAAAGGGAAAAATAATTTTTCCCCCATTCACATTCCCTTAAAAAAAACGTAATTTGGTTTAAAAATTTTCTCACAAGTTGGCCCTCGTAGCATTTCCAGACATGGATTTTAATAGTACTTCGTACTGGTAGGCAGGTTTTAGCGGGGAGGTACGAGTTTGGCCGTTTCCACCGTTGGCCCCAATGCCGGGGGCCCCCAGTCCCGGGCCCTATTTTGTTTACATAACCCGGGCAAATTGACGTTCTAGTTGCCAAAACATTCATTTTTGCGCGCGGTTTTTCTTTGTTGAAAATTCTTTTGGAAAAGGGAAAACCCTTGTAGTATACGGTGAACTCTTTAAAACCCGCCTACCTTATTCCTAGGCCCTTTGCCCCAAAACTCGTTTAAAAATTTGGGTTTTTTTTACTAGGCCCTTTTCTTAGGGGCCCAAATTTGTTTCCCCTGTGTTTCCTTCAGGACCAAGGGCCCCTGCAAGGGGGTACGAGGCCTAGGGGGGGGCCAGGCACGCACGCGACTTTGTCAGGGTTTAAATTATTCCACGTCCGCCCGGATCTTAAAAGCCCAAAAACGTGTTAATGTAAAGGAAAACTAGGCCCAGCAAAAAAAGTTGCCAAAAAACCGTAGCCAAAAGGCCCCGGACTAGGGGTAAGTTTTGTCCTAAAACCCCGAAAAGGAAAAAAGAGCCCAAAAGGGAGGGGACCAAAAACCCTTTTTTTTGTTTGCATTTGGGTTTTTGTAATAATAAAATCGAAAGATACCCAAAGGGCAATGGGAAAATTTTTTTTTCCAAAAACCCTTTTTTCATCATTCCCTCGCTTCAATAAATTATAAAAAAAAACCCCACAACACAAACCGTGGGGGCTAAATGCAAATGTACCAGAAAGGGGTTTATCTTTGCCCAAAAAAGGGGACAAGGACTTCAAACACTGGTGAATTAACACCACTAAAATTTTATTTTTCCAGAACATTTTCCCTTTAAGGTGGGGGGCCTTGGGATGAACACCCCGACCCCTTTCCCGCTACATGTACATTCCTTGTATTAAAAGAAACATAAGGGCCCCCTTTTTTTATTTTTTTAAAAACCAGGGACAAAAGGGTAGGGCCCCCAACGTTTCCCCCGGCCAAACCAAATCATCTGGGTAGCCAAATTTTTTTCTTCAAACTTTCTGCATGATAATATTTGGGAAAAATGAAAAAAAATTTACAGAAAAAAAATAAAAGGTTTTAATTTTATTTTTATCAGAAGGGAACAAGGCCGGCCTCAAGTTTTCCCGGCCCCAATCTTCTGAAAGGCCCCAAATTTTTAACGGCGAAAAATTTTCCGTACTTTAATGATTTTGCAATGTTATTAAAAAGGAGAGCAGGGAGTATGGCCATTTTTTAATAATAAAAAAATGATATTTTTGATAAATAAAATAATAAAAAATTATCAAAACAGAAGCCCCACCAAAGGTTTCCCCGGTTTTTTAGATAAAAAAAAAATCCCCAAAATAATTTGAGATTATGCATCCTTCCCCCCGTATTTTTGTCCAAAATCTTCAAAGGGAGGTTTTCAATGAGATTTCAAAAGGCGGCAGGGGAAAACAATTTAAAAAATACTAGGGGGGGGAAAAAGGGCAAGTAAAAACAGGTGGGCCCAAGGGCAAGGAAGAGTACCTAGGGGGATCCCATGGGTGTAATTTAAAAAAAGACCGCCAACCCCCCCCATTTCATGGGGTTTGCAAGGCGGTGGGACAGGGAGGGGATTGGGGCAAACATGGCGTGTAATAAGTTGGGGTTTTATTTGGTGGTTTTTTTAAAAATAGTGACAACTAAGTTAAGCCTACTTAATTTTCCCATGGGCGCACGACATGGGGGCCAAGTGTGGGAAATTTAGCCCAAGGTTTTTTAACAAGTATATTTAAATGCAAAATAAATGAGGAAGGAAGATCAAGCTTTAACGGGCCCCAAATTTCACTTTTCCCGGGAAATGGTGTAACTTATAAATATATTAGTCAAAATTGGGCCAAATTTTTGGTTTCCCCGCATAAACCTAATTTAATTTTTGTTTGGCAATAGGTTTTTTAAATAAAACCCCAGGAACAGCCGGCAGATGGGAGCATGATGGTTCAGTCCAAATTTTGGGGTGTTTTCAATATATTTTTAATTTTTGCCCCCCCCCCCCCTTGGGGGGCCGTCCATAAATGATGTCACGCCAAATTTGGGGCCCCCCCAAAAGGGGGTTGGGGCCATTTAACCGGGGACAAATGTTGGGGTACTTGGGGGGGGAGGTGGGGGGGTAGGCCCTTTCCTTGTGACCCTTTCCCTACTTTCACCCCGTAATTATGTATTTTTTTTTTGATGAAAAAAAGTTTTTTTTATTTTATTATTTTTTTAAAAATTTTTTATTTTTTTAAATTTTTTTAAGTATTTTTTAAAAATCCCCCAATTTCATTTTTTTTTAAACTCGACAAGAGGGAAAAACCCATTTAAAAGACTGTACTTTTAAATTTTTGCAGCGGGGGGCCCGGGGAGTGTCCCTTTCAGTTTTGTTTTACTTTAGGTTTAGATGGCAAGCAAAAAAGGAAAATTTAACCCAAACACTTTTTGGCCCTTTTTAAAAGAATTAATGGGACTCCAAAAAGGGGTAATAGAAAAGAAACGTTTTATTTTTTTTCCCCTACAAAAAAAACATTTTTGTACAGGGGGGATAATTTTCTTTTCTAAAATAATCATTTCAAAATAAAAGGCACCCAAACGCGGGTAAACGCGCGGCTTTAAGCCGCTAAAGCGGAGGGCGTGGAAAGCTTCGTACTAGAAAACCCCGTAGGGTTGGGAAAAACCTTTTTGACGCGGGCAAAATCGGAAAACCCCTTTTGCCCACGGCCCCCCGATAAGGGGTAAAATAGCCGTAGAATAGAAATGTGACAAGGCAAATATTCTGGGAAATTGGGGTTTTTTTTGGGCGGTAAAACCAGCAAAAAAAACCCGGCCTTTGTTGGGACCGACCTAGGCCGGAAGAAAATCTTTGGAATAGAAATTTATTTTATAAAAAAAAGGAGAAGAAAATTTTTTCCGCACGAAACCCCCCTCGTCGTTTTTTGGATTTGGATATTTCTTTAAAATCTCATATTTATGCCCAAAAAGGGTAAACGAGACGAAAAGGGGGGGGACGAAGGGATGACGCGGGGGGACAAGGGGGGGACAGGGCCTTTTGGGGGCAGAAAACCCCCCCCCAAGCCTAGGGGAGGGGAGGGTTCCCCCACGGCGTGGTCGGGCTTTCCCTCTGTGGCCTCAAACCGTTTCCCTTTTGAGAACCCCGGGAATACATTTCCCACCTTGCAAATATGCTAGGGAAAAGGGGAGGGGATCCGGAAGGGTTTTTTTGGGTCCCTTTAAAGAAAATAAGCCCGGGAAAAACCGGGACGTGGGGCTACTGTCCGTTTGCTCACAGAAAAGTGTGGGGGTGACCCAGACCAAGTTTCGGAAAAAAGAAAAAAAAACTCAAAACGGGGTCAAAGGGGGCCCACGCCCAGAACAGCAAGACGAGAGGGTTTTGCTACTACTAAAAAAATAAAAGGGGTTTTTTTCCCCGCCACCCCGGACCGTAAAAATGCTACGAGCATAAGATTTTTAAAAAGTAGTGCCGAGTCGAATTTTATTGGAAGGACAAGGGGGGGGCCCGGGGGTTCTTTCCCCCGTAGTGGTGTCCGTCTGGTCCATCCCTCCGTGTTGTTTATTGGGCGTCGCCGTCCGGGGGGTAGTCAAAGGAAGGGGGAAAATTTCCCCCACGACGGTGCAAAGATTCAGTCATAGTCCGATGGCCCCCAAAAAAGAAAATGAACCCCCGTCAAATTTTAAGGGAAACCCGAAAAAAAAAGAGCCAAAAAAAAGAAAATTTGTTTAAGTAAAGGGCGCGGGGAATATTCAATGACCAATTTGAAAGGGGTTTTTGGAAAAAGTTTATAAAAAAAATTAAAACCACAATGGCAGATAGGGCTTGAAGAGGGACTTAAAAAAAAAAGACAGTAGGGCCCAAAATATTTTCAAAAAAAGCCAAAAACCCCACTTTAAAATAGCCCAATGACAATCTTGGTGATGATTTAGATGTACAGTTTGTTATTGAGGATGACAATAAAGCACGTGAAGTCGATAATCCAGATAGTATTCCTAATAGGCCTATCAATAGCTATTTTAACCTAACGGTATTTTAGACTTTAATTTCGGAAAAAAGAAAAACGAAAATTTAGGATTTTGCATTTTACCCAAAAAAAAAAAGGGCCCAAAAAAAAACTGCCCCTGAATTAGAAGCAACTGAGCTCTTTGCACCAACTATGCAAGCGGAACGTCGCTGAACATATGCAAGCGAAACGTCGCTGAACATATGCAAGCGGAACGCCGCTGAACAATATAGCTCCATTGTTGCAAAGTTCGATGGCGGCCACAGAGTAAGGTATTCTTTAAAATGTCATACCAAACAAGTTGCAGGCGCTGTTGTCTCGCACAACACAAGGATCCCCTTGACAAAAGTACACAAGACATCATTAAGTTTTTCCGGGTTTATTTACGATAATTGTAGAAGAAGACGAATGCGTGAGGTTCACAAAGATAGAGTGGTCAACGAAAACAAACCGAACTGGTCGAATCAAAGCCTGGTGCAACGACTCTTACCAGACAAAGATTACGGTCTGAATGCAAAGCAACCCGATATGGAAGCCAATCTCACATAATCTTCGCCTGACCGAGGATGAACGACGCAAGCGCAAACAGAATGATGAACGAGGACACAGAAGAATTGAACAAACAACACAATACAGCAGCAACAGAAGCTAACTCCATGTACTGTGCAGGTCTAATAAGAACAGAACGAAGAGCTGAGAGAGAACACGTCCGCCTGAGACAAGGAAGCGATGCTCTCCGCTGTGTGCGTGCACTGCGTGCAGGTATTAGTCAAAAGGTGCGTGGCGGCGAGGTCATATCGAAGCTGCACGCCAAGTGCATTGACGTTTTTCAAATTGTGTTGATGACAGTAGCACAATGCTGTTTTAAGTCCCTATATAGTTTAAGAAAACATTTAAACAAAAAATCGACACCTATAATTAAGCATTACTTTTGTTAAAAATGCAACTCATCACTTGAAGAAAGGAATACCCTACGAACGTCATGCAATATTCCTCCCAGTTCTGGCTTGTCTGCTTCTTCGGACGAAGGACGAAAAAGGAAATAGTAAGATCAGGCTTGGAAACGAAATATAAATAAGGAAGAATTTAATGTTAGTAAGCCTAGTCTGGGCAATTAAATTACACCTAAGCTTACCTGGCCTAACTAAACAGGCCTAAGCATATGCTTTGGGCCTTCACAGGTGTATAAATTGGGTATGCCCTAGGCCTAGGGTAGCCTAGCTAATCTAGGCATACCCGCTAAGAATATTCCACGTCACAAACAACAAAATAATATCTGTTTAGGCCTAGGTATCTAGATTTTTAAGAAGTCTATATACCTAATGCTTTTTTTTATTTTAAAGGTACCACTAATTTTTGAAGCCACAGAAGAATGTTGCCAAAAAAATGCTGCACCCAATGACCAAAAGACTACCCGATTAAGAACACAAGTGAGCAAAACTTGTTTCTTGCTGGTCTTGTAAGCAGACATTTTCCCAAAAGGCGTAGCAGTCGACCAGCACGAAGTGTGCAAAGCCTTCTTAATGAGCACATTGAAAATATAACGTAGGCGTATTGCAACCCTACAAAGTAAACTTGTACTTAATGAGAGTTTGGAAGATTTACGTGGCAAACATGGCACTAGGTCCAACAAAATAGATATCAGTGTTTGGGAGCTAGCCCTTGAGCACTTTAAGTCGTTACCCCACAAGACAAGTGACTATTGTAGGGCTAAAAGCAAACCTAACTACTTTTGCAATCCAGAACTCAATCTACAAGGAATGTTTAATCTATTTGAGGTTTATTACCAGTCCATCACAGGTAATGAACTGAAGGTATCATTCACTGCTTACGGTATTTATTTTAATGAAAACATGAACTTTTTCCCAGCGGCGTATCGAACCCGGTCTCCAGATTGCCGGTCGAGTGCTTTGCCCTAAGCTATTAGGACGGTGAACTTCATAACATCTGAATTGTTGGTGCATTGTAGATCTGAATAGATTGGAACAGTACTGCAACGATTCTGCTGGCATTGAAACTGACCATCTAAACACGATTGTTGAGTTTGGGAACCACTGGTGTATAGTATAGTGACCTCTTGTTGTTTATGATTCGTTAGTCAATGGCATATTGACAGAGGTAGTTGCCACGTCTAACTATGCAATCCTCTTCTTACAAACTTTTTAAGACTTTATTTTGTTAATTTGAACTCTGTAAATATGCTTTCATTTGATACCGCGCTTAGTGCAATAACTCACAAAGTAAAATTTTAGAAATTTGTACCAAAATTTTAGAATGTGCCATAGACCCCGCCTGGCAAAGAGGATTTTTGTGGGCATTATTACGAAGAGATTGATGTGTCGTACTGACAATTTACTATTTGGTTTTATTACAAAATAATGATGAAATATTATTTTTAATTATTCTTCCTGCTGACCTTTGTTGAACTTTAATCCAATGTAACCCAGTGCTGCATTTCCCAGCCGATGGGCCCAAACACCAGTACGCGCAGTTTCTAACCATTCATGCAAGTTAATTAGTTATAAATTAACTGCAACACGTTTTAAAGGTCTGAGTCCCAGAAACAAAACAGTGATGGTACTTATGAAGTGTGCACGAGCCGAGGCATGGTGTCCACTTCGGCAACTAACCGTACATGCTGCATGGACAGTTCATCCATGTTACTCCCATACAGGCACATTCTGGCTATTCGGAAGCATGAATCTCTAGATTTATTCAGCGAAGCATTATGTGCAGAAAGATGGACAAAGGGTTATTATCAAGCTAATCAACGATTATTCAATAATGTGCCGATTAACAACAATCCTGGTACGATATCTCAATTGCCTGCCCGCCACACTGTCCAAACATCAAAGAAAGGCATCTATTTTGCCAAGGGATCTAGTAGGTCTTATATCGGAGACCACTGGAAAGAAGTTTGAGGCCAGATTGGGGATAATGCTCTCCATAAAGGAGGCCTGGGAAAGTTACCTGGAGGTGGAGGTTGAGACCATGGAGGTAAGCCTAGCTGTCGACGAGACAACAGACAATGACAGTGGTTATGAGACCAGTGACAATGAGGACATTGATAAGCCAACAGAAGATTTTCCTGCCTCCATCAATGAGGTTATAGAAACGGAAGCATGTGATAATGACATAGAAGCAATGGAGATCATTATCGAAGACGAGCTTGTAGGAAAACATACAAAATGGATAACAAAATCTTCTCAAAAATTTATGCAACTTGGCTAATCGAGACGAAGGGAGGGACGTAAGGGATGACGCGGGGGGACAAGGGGTGGACAGGCCTGTGCTGGTCAGAACCAGCCACAAGCGTATGGGGAGGGCAGGGGTTCCCCCACGTCGTGGTCGTCTCCATCTGTGTCATCATCCGTCCGTGTTGTCTTTGTCGTCGCCGTCGGGGAGGTAGTCAAAGGGAAGGGGTTCCCCGACGACGATCCAGAGCTCGCCATTAGTTTCAGGGAGTGAAACTCCCCTATTTACGGGCCAAACCGCGAGAAGGTGTCGAGTTGGAAGGTTAGCCTACCTACCTGCCTACCTACCTGTAGCTATAGGCTACACCTGTTGATAGCCCGGGTGTAAAATAAAAGTCTCCAACCTGTTGCACTGCATACCATGTGGTAGGCCTAGGCCTAGCCCTATCTAGCCTAGGCCCCAGTCCCATGCCCTATAAAGCCCTTGGCCTATGCCTATACCTAGCCAAGGTTTAAAGGCCATTCATTCATGCACGATGCATGCATAAATGGTGTAGGCCTAGGTCTACCTACTACCAAATACCTAGATTCATTTAAAACCTGAACTTCAATTTACATTTTTGTTAATGTAGATGATGAGCCCATAAGCCCCAGCCCAGAAGGATATATATCCCATCAGCCGGAGGAGACGGAATTTAGGTTAGGTGACAATGGGCCTACACTAATTGAGACTGCTGCTTCGCCTGCTCCACGCTATTATTCGAAAGCCGAGACATTACTGCTAATTAGTTTGTACAAAGAATTTGACAAACTTTTCGAATCACAAATAAGAAAAATGCAAGAAGGCCTAACAAACAGTATTCCCTTCTAATAGGCTAGGCCTTCCTAACTGAGGGTTTTATTAACTTTGCCTTTTATACCAAACAATATAGGCCTACGCCTACCCTATTACCATGTTTCCCATAATGAAGTTCGGTAGGTGTGCGGAAGAGGAAGAACCCACCACAATCTTAATTCACATTATATACCTTGTTTACTAATTTTTGATACCCAAGCCTCATTGTGTATTGTTGTATAGCCATAGATAAATGTCATAATCTATATTTTAATTAAATCATGCCCAAATCATAAGTGACAGCTGATTAAAGCTACTATTAATTGCATCAAGTCCCGCAATGTAGGTATCATACATCCAATTACCAATTTATCTCTATTTATTTTATCTATTTTATTTATCTACCAACCTTATCTGTCATCCTTAACCCAACATTATGCTGCACAGGCTTTGTTTACAAAGGGAACTTTACAAGTATCAGGAAATTGTGTTTTCAACTATGTTTAACACATAGTTTAGATGAATACAGATGTATAGAAGAAGGTTGTCAAAGACATTTTTAACACTAGATTCGTTTCGGAAGCACAAGCGGAAAAAATATGTAGTCGACGTAGAGCCCAATCATGGTGAACACCAAAATGACGAATTAAATGATAAATACAATTGAAGATGCTTCTGATTTTCAAAATGTTAACAATGTTATTGATATGTCTGGCCAACCAGTCCAGATAGGGCACCAGTATTCATTTTCTTATATTCTGAATAAGCAATCATTAGTTTTGGCGTCAAAATTGTACTCTAGTAATGTTTTTTGATTAGATATTGCTTTACGTTTCGTATTTATGCAACTTGGCTAATCGAGACGAAGGGTTTAAGGGCACACAACACTAAGGTTATCAGTGCCCGTATTCTCTTGTATAATGGCATGTTATTTTTAAATCCTATTGTACAGCTGTGTTGATTTCAGGTATTTAAAAACATTGGTTATGTTCTCAGATTCATCAGATAAAATTTCTTTTAAATTAGGTTTTAGTTTAAAATCATTCCTCTCGTCCATGTGTTGAGGACATTCTACTAAAATGTGCTTAACAGTTAAAATCTCACCACACTGCTCACAGGGAGGTGGGTCTTCACCTTTTAAAAGGTATCCTTGAGTGAGATGTGTGTGTCCAATGCGTAGACAGGTCAGAACAGCCTCTTCGCGTCGAGAAGAGCGCCTTGAAGAGATCCAAGGTGTTACATCGCCTTTTATTTCGCGAAGCTTATTATTTTGCATGATATGCCATTCTTCGCACCACTTTTCTTTTAGTTTAAGTTTAAATAATGCTTTAAGATCAGGCGTTACGACTAATTGGCAATCAATTTGTTCTTTGTTACAAGCTTCTTTGGCACTTTGGTCAGCGAGATCATTTCCTAAAATACCAGAATGGCCTGGCACCCAACAAAAAACTATTGATTTTTTTTGCACCAAGTTTGGACAGTATAAGGTGTATTTTACTAACTAATGAGTGTGTAGTGTAAATTTGGCAAATAGCCTCTAGGGAACTTAAAGAATCCGTGCACACTAAGAATTTGGAGTCCTTGTTATCAAGGGCAAACAGGAGGCTTTGTAGAATTGCAAACAGTTCTGCATTGTAGACGCTGTATATGGAATGGAGTTTAAAACTGAAGTTGTTGCTCTCCGTTGTAAAGGCAGAGCCAACTGTATTGTTAGTTTTGGAACCGTCTGTAAAAATATTTTTGAAATCTTTGTAGTTGTATCGGATTTCGTTGAAAAGTGCTTGATATTGTGTGTTTGATGTGGTTGCCTTTTTATATTTTGTCAGCTGTGTTATGCAACATGGTTTAGTAAGTGTCCAAGGTGGGATTGCCCCATTTGATTTGTAGAAAACAAGGGGAAGTGTTATGTTTAAGGCTTGCAGTAATTCCAGGGAGCGGATGCCCACTGGGTTTGAGGCCTTTATGTGAACTTCATACCGATTTTGAAATGGAGGGTCAAAAACTGCTTTATAGGCTGGGTTTGTAGGGGAACCTTTTAATGAGGCAATATAATTAAGCATTAGGTACTTTCTTCTAGAGGACAAAGATGGTTCTGCAGACTCACATAGAAGACTGGGAATAGGGCTCGTACGAAAAGCTCCTGTGGATAGTCTTATACCGGGTGGGTGAACTGTATCCAAAGTCTTAATATAAGAAGGCCTAGCCGAATCATAAATAAAACTGGCAAAATCTAAGTTGGAGCGGATGAGGGAGCGATATAGATGTAACAAGGTAGTACGATCAGCTCCCCAATTAGTATTGCTTAGCACTCGTAGAATATTTAAAGCTTTTAAACACTTGGTTCGTAGCTGCTGAATATGGGGCTTCCACGATAACTTTTTATCAAATAACATTCCCAAAAATCGTGCAATTTCGGCAAATGGTAAGGCATGTCTTCCCATGTGCAGGTCGGGATTAAGGAATAATCCACGCCGAAGGCTAAATAGCACACATGTGGTTTTAGTGATTGAGAATTTATATCCAGTTTCAGCTGACCATCTCTCAAGGCGCTTTATGTTTAGTTGTAGTTGACGTTCAATCGAACTCAAATACGAAGCTCGGAAGTAAATGGAAAAATCATCTACAAAAAGTGATGATTCGACTGGCTTTTTTATATGTAAGATAATACTGTTGATAGATATAGCAAAACATACAACACTTAAAACTGATCCTTGTGGAACTCCGTTCTCTTGATAAAAAGGTCTAGATAAAATATTTCCAATTCGAACTCTAAAAATTCTTTCAGATAAAAAGTTTGAAATAAAAATTGGCAGGTGCCCTTTAAAGCCCCAGGTATGTTAAGTTTTTAAAATGCCATATCTCCATGCCGTATCATAAGCCTTTTCCAAATCAAAGAAAATGGCCACTACGTGTTGTTTAGTTAATAATGCATCTCGTATATACCCTTCCAACCTGACAAGGTGATCATGAACCGATCGTCCTTGTCGAAAGCCAGATTGTTCTGGGACAAGCAGCTTGCGGCTCTCCAAAATCCACATTAATCTTTTATTGATCATACGTTCGAGAAGCTTACACAGGCAGCTCGTGAGTGAAATTGGTCGATAGTTATAAGTTGGTCTTTGTCTTTTCCTGGTTTCAGTATAGGGATTGCTATGGCTTCCCTCCAGGAGTTAGGAAATGCTTCTTCTAGCCAGATGCGGTTTAGGGTGTTGAGAATGAATTGTTGAGATTTGGGGGATAGGCGTTTGATCATCTCGTTGTGAACGTCATCAGGACCAGGGGCAGAGTTCTTTAGGCCAGTTACTGCGGTAATGAATTCCATTGGGTAAAGGGCTGGTTGTATGTTTCGTTGTTTGGCAAATTGAAATGTAATGGGTAAGATTCTTCACGGGCTTTGTTCTTTAGGAAATGTGGGGAGTAGTGCTTGGAGCTGGAGACGTTAGCATAGTGTTTGCCAAAGGAATCGGCAATGTCTAATTGAGATGTCTTTAAAACATTATCATCAAGAATGCCGGAGGGACTAAAAAATGTATTCCTACCAGATATCTTTTTGATTTTGTCCCAAACTTTTGTCATGGGAGTTCGACACGTAATGGACGAGACGTATTCTTCCCAAGAACGTTTCCGAGATACACGGATTATAGATCTTGCTTTGGCCCTAAGTTTTCTAAAAGACTCCAGATTGACTTGTGTTGGAAATTTATTAAAAACTTTCAGAGCTTTACGCCGTTTTCTTATGGCTTCCTTGCACTCGGCGTTCCACCAAGGAACTGGTAAGCGTCTAGGGTGTATGGATGTTTGCGGGATTGTGGATTTGGCAGCGGAGATAATTGTGTTAGTAATATAATTTACTTCGTCTTGAATGTCATCATATTTGTTTTTACTAAACACGGCTAGTTTCTCAAATGCTGGCCAGTCAGCCCTCTTGATGTCCCACTTAGGTGACCTTTGTCTTGGTTCTCCCTGGTGGGTGATCCTAACCAGGATAGGAAGTGGTCGCTTCCACTGAAATCTGGCAGGACTCCCCACTCAATATCAAGTAAGAGGGAAGGAGAGCATATAGTAAGGTCTATAGCTGAGTAGGAACCGTTGGCAGTGCTAAAATGTGTTGGGTCCTTGTTAAGAAGGATTAGGTTTCGAGTCATTAAAATTTCTTCGATTAAAACTCCCCGAGGGTTAGATGAGGCGTTACCCCATAAAATATTGTGAGCATTGAAATCTCCGAGTAAAATGAATGGGCGTGGTAATTGTTGTAAAAGGTTATTGACTAGTTTTTGGTTATCACAGCTTGGGGAGGCAGGTACAGATACTTAAATGTAGTTCATTGTTTGTGTCTGCATCTATGTAATTAGATTTATTTAGTTGTCCTCCTTTGTAAATCAGTTTTTATAACTGAATAGGATAGACGTTAAATAAATAAATAAATAAATAAATAAATAAATAAATTAGTGTGACTAGACTAGGAAGAGCAACTCTGACAGCAACTGCCTGCAGAGGTGTTGTGAGCGGCAATAATTCTGAGTATACACTATCGTGTACGATAGTAGCTACTCCTCCTTTGGCTCGATCTCCTGAGGTGTCATCGTTTCTGTAAAAAGAGTAATTTCTAAGTCTAGGATTGTCTGTACATTTAAAATGGGTTTCTTGCAGACCTAAAATGGCTGGGCTGTGTTTTGAGACTAAAAGTTTTAATTCTTCAGAACGGGTGAAGTACCCTGTTACGTTCCATTGAATTAAAACGTCCATTATAAAAACTTTTAAAACTTTTCTATTAAAATTACTTTTGTCTTGGTTTATTTAAAAATTCGTCTACCCTAGAGGTAGAAGCGGGAGCGGACTTCAAGTCCACCTCCACCATGTCTACTTCGCTATCGGAAGAATCGGACTGAAAACCGCTTCCGTCCTCATCACTTTCTTTTTGAACTTTTTTGGATCCATTTTTCTTGTGTAGTTTATCTCTTTCACTCAGTAGTGTTGTGTTTCTATTGAGTTTGTTGCGTGAATTCTTTGGTTTTTGTGAAGCTTGTTGAGCAATGTCTAACACTTTATCTATTGAGATTCCTTTATTTTTATCTTTGCCTTTCTTGCTCTTTTTAGGTTCGGAAGGAGTTCGGTCTAGCTTTGATACAAGTTCTTTTATCGTTATGCTCTGTTGGTGAATACGTTTTTCTTGCCTGTCCAAGAGTTGTTGTTGGCGGTCTATCGTCTCTTTGAGGCTCTTTATGGTTTTTTAGGAGCTCATTCAACACTGGATTGGTTTGGATGTTCGATTCTTTACATGTTTCTTGTATCGCCACCTTTTTAGTTTCCACTGTGCTTCCCTGTTCTTTGGACACCATTGCACTCTGAACAAATGTCGAACCTGATGGCTTGCTCTTGAGAGAATCAGCAAAAGATTTACTAAATACCGGGCAGCAGATTCTCGGTACCTTTTCCTTCCTCCTTCATTTGTAGTTCAGACACTGGTGCGCTGTCACCGGCCGCAAACAACGCACCACCACCAGACACTTCTTTGGCAACGGGCATTGGCCGATCGCAGGCCGTATATTATATATGGACGCCAGCAACAGCCCTTGGCAGGCCGTCATTGTGGTCTGCCAGACGATGCTGCGTTTCGCGCAGAATCAAACAGTTGTCGCAGAAACCAAGAAAAGTTTACTCACAACCTATCAAAAGTCACTCGCAACTTGCGACCTAGCAAGTACAATTGTTTATCGTTGCAGTACCTCAAGCTTAAAAATTTGTATGAACTTTATTTGATATATTGGCTACGGTTTAACACTGAGCCGAGTCCGGACTGTATTTTCAATCTCAGTTCAGAGCCTGTCGTATAGGCCTGTTCGTTGCTCCCTCATTTCCGTTAATTTAAATCCCACTCTGGCCACGAACAAATTCCATGGTGCTATATGTAGAACAGTGATGGTCTTCAGTCATGATGGCAAGTAGGTTCAAAAGTTGTTTTTCAATTACAAGACATTAAGACACCACATCGGGCATCTCCACTGAGGGGGAAACATTAACTGCCACAAACTGGCCTTATTACAAGGTCCTCGATTCATTTTTAAGTGAACGCCAGAACATTAATCCTCCTTTCCTGATTGATTCCTCTGCCTCATCTTCCCCTAAATATAACTCCAGCTCTCCCCCATGTCAGTCATCTTCCTCCCTATCATCATCCCCCAACCTTTCAAATTATATATTTTTAAACAGTTTGTCCTCCTTACCCACTCCACTCTTACCTCCACAACCAAAAGCTGGCAGCTCCATTGTCCAGCCATCCACAATAGTCTACTTACCTTCCCCGCCGTGAAAACTTTCGAAAATCTATGAGTACACCAATGCGGGTGCATGCCAGTCCTCGTGTAACTTCTCCGCAAGCGGGTTCTTCGAAGGATAACGACTCGGATGAGAGACCAACTCCATCCGCAAAAGGAAAAGCAGTGAAGTAGCAGACGAATGGCTCGATTATATTAAAGAGCCATAGAGCCATGGTCCATAGACCATTGATATTGTTATAATTCTAGGGTGTTTTATGAAGCAGAAGAACAATCAGATGAAGGTGTGCCCGACTTAGAATTTGTTGAGCTTCAGCCTATTATTGATAACTGTAACGATAAAGCTACATGGTTGGCAAACCATGAGCGATGCGCGGTGCAAATGATGAACTTGTTGGCCACTGGAGACTCACGAAAGGGTGAGGAAAACGACATTTACAAAAGAAAAGGAGGTGCTATGGTACGTAGTTAACAAACAGACATGAAGTTCCCTCCATGGGGACTTGATTAAAGATAACCTGGGAATTTATTTGGCAAAACATGGCCGCCAGCCCGAACTTGAAGCCAAAGTAAGTGATTCGTGACATAAAAAAGAAATAAAGGATTTCCGTGAACAGTGAAATATTCAGGTGAAGGCACGCGAGAATGCTCGAGGCAGGAAGCTGGGTAGAGGTTGATGCGGCGCCAAGGATTTTCTTTACGCAGGCGTACATCAGTAGCCCAAAAACGCCAGCTGATTTTGATCAAAAACTTATTTCTTTCCAACGATACGTTATTAAATTGAGACGTGGCCACAACTATTTGCTCGGACAAATTGGTAATGCAGACCAAACCCCAGTCTATTTCGATATGCCGTCAAACTAAACAGTCAACCAGAAAGGCGCAAAAGACGTACGAATAAAAACAACTGGTGGAGAGAAACAACGAATGACGGTTATGTTAGCATGTACAGCAGACAGACGTTAACTTCCTCTGTACATTATTTTTAAAAGGAAAACTATTCCATGGAACGTTGTATTTCCTAATGGTGTTATAGTGCGTGCCGATTCAAAAGGTGGGATGAATAACGAGTTGTTGGTAGACTGGATAAAATATGTGTGGATACGACGACCGGGTGCTTTATTAAATCGTGAATGCATGATTGACTTGATTGATGATTGAAGTTAATTGCATTTCAACGTTTTATAATCAAAATGAGGCAAAAAAAACAGTACCTTTTAGGGCAAATCGGCAATGCCGATCAAACCCCCGTTCTTTCGACATGCCTGTAAATTATACGATTGATAAAAAAGGAAATTTAGTATAAGTATTAGTAGTTTTCGGACGCTTTAACAGCTAAGATTATTCGCGCCTCCAAGATAAAACAATTTCTATAAGTGTGAGTTACCATGTATACCATGTTACCATGTACGGTGTAGGGAGAAGAAGTACGCGGAGGGACAATTGGAGTGCAGGCCTGTGCTGGTCACAACCAGCCACAAGTGTATGGGAAGGGCAGGGGTTCCCCCACGTCGTAATCGTCGTCTTCTGTGTCATCATCCGTCCGAGTTGTCATTGTCGTCGTCGTCGGGGAGGTAGTCAAAGTGAAGGGGAAAGTTTCCCGACGACGATCCAGAGCTCGCCATTGCTTTTAGGGAGTAAAACTTCCCTACTCACGGGCCTAACCACGAGAAGGTTGCGAGTTGGACTTTGTTTGCCGACGTAGTCTCCCACTTGAACTTGAAAAATTCGATTTTAAGCCATCCGCCCAAACGCCAAGCAATAGGCAGCCATTCGAGTAAGACTTCATTACTTACTAGAACTAGGGGGTACTGCATATCCCGTCCGATAGTGGCGTAAGACCACTTACAGGGATTATGGGAACTACAAGTTATCAGCAACTAGGATGCTCATTGAAAATGCATTTGGCTTTTAAAGGCACGCTTCCGCCAATGATGAAAACAGACTTTCATTCTGCCGACACAATTACAAAGTTTATCATGTCATGCTGTGTCTTGCACAACACTACGATGTTGAAGTCAATGATTTAGATACGCTGAATGTAAAGGTGGGGGATAAGTCTGAAAATAGCCAACATTACTGTCTTTTTGCTGGTTTGGAGATGACGATTCATCGACAATGGTTTCGTGCGTAGACATAAGGTGTGGAAAAATATTAAAAAGTGGTTAATACAGCCAAGGCCATTCCAGTGGATTATTCTTGTAAAAAGGGGTCGTTGCCAAGGCCGTACGCAGGGGGGGGGTTTTGGGGTTCAACCCCCCCCCGAATTTACTCTTCTCCCAAAAACGGAATAAACATTTAATATATGCCTAGGTCCTGTCGTATTTCGTTTCATAGTAACTACTCTAACAAAATCTCAGTCTGTTAGAAATACTTCATTTAGAACTACCACCGGATTACGACCGTCGGCGGTCGCTGACCTAATTTGTTTAATTGTGCCGTTCTACCACCCGCAGGAAAGGTCAAACCCCCACCCTACCCTTTCCAAGAGGGACTTCACACTTTGGAAATATTTTACGACATGGGTCGGTTACATTGTATTCACTCTTGTGTTTCTCAGTTGTGTGAAGCTAGGGCTATAAACGCAACCTCATCGAAAGCCAAGCATGCAGATTTCGTTTCGGTCTAAAATCGATAAGTTATGCTATCGTGGACAGTGATGTCATTTTAAATTAGTTAAAACTCAAACCTTTACAAAACCCAGTCCCGGTAAGTGAAAAAGTGGAAGAACCTAAAACTTATAATGCGTGTATGTGGGTTATTTGTTAAAGTGGATGGATTAAAGATCATGAAGGCGCAACTTATCGAAAAAACCTGGGTTTTCCCACCAAAAGATTCTCATTTCCAATTTCTAGTGGCGAAATTTAAGATTTAAGCCACATTGGTGGACGTTTAAATGGTGGTCATTCTGAGGCATTAAAGGAGCTTTGTGCAAATTTTGTGTTTGTTTTCAAAACATGTGCGGAAAGGGAGGTCATCAGACTTAGGAGGCTCGTAAAAAAGCTTTGATGCGTGGAAAGGGTGCTTTAGACAAATTTAAATCACAGGGAGGTAAGGATTATCATAAGGCAAACGTTTTATTTCCCAGAAAACTTTATGAGCGTTTCAATCGAGTACAAGATAATATTATCCCCCAAAGCTAACGTAGGTATGAAAAAACACCCGAAGAAAAGACGCAAACTGTTTCTATATTATACAATAATCGTGTTGGCCGTCAAGAACTTGCTTTGGTGGCACAGATGACTGTGTCCATGTTGCATACAACCCGAATTTAACTAAAGCGGTAATTTTCGTGCGTTGCTACGAATGCGATGCCCAGTGGAACAAGGACTTACGAGGCCATCTTGAAAATTCCCACTAAATGCGATGAAATTTAGTCCTCGAAACAAATGACATAATTTACACGTGTAAAGAAGTTTAAAAGAAAATATAATAACGCAGAGCTAATAGAGCGAAATGTTTTTCGGTCCTCGCCGATGAAAACCACAGAATTTCAAATGAACAAATGTCGTGCATTTGGGTATGTGGATACAAGTGTGGAAATAACTCATTTTTAAGATAAGTTGTTCTTGAAATTCGTTCCTGTGTTCGATCTGACTGGCCGAGGTCTTGCCGAAGTTATTTTAACCACTTTTAAAGAAAGGTGTGACTTACAATACTTGTATGGCAGGGGTATGATGGAGCCGCTGCTTAATGAGTGGACGATACAAGGTGCAGTTGTTATTAGGAAAAGCATCCTCGACAATCTTGTCTTGTAGTCCCCAACTCCTTGAATTTAGCTCTGGCAATTCGTGTAAAATACAAAAAGTGCGAAAAATGTATCAGCATAAAATTGAACAATATGCTCTTTCCATGAATCAGCCAAAAACAAAGTTGCTACGGACCACTATTATCTCATGCGCCTGAAGGGAAGAGGAAGTTTTAGGTAGTACTGCGCAACAAGATGGTTAAAATCATGATGCAATAAATTCGTTTTTTTGACATGTACAAACCTATTGTTAGCACTTTGGATGAATAGAACAGTCAAGAACTCTGACACGTCAGCCAAAGCAGAACAACTTCTTGCTGCTATTCTTAAATGTGAATTTGTGACGTCATTATGCGTAACCAAGACCCTCTTCAAATACACATTAAGCGATGTTCCACCCCTTTTGTTCTCTACCACCCTTAACTTTGGGAAAAACGTAAGGTAGTATTTAATACATTTTGAATATTTCAATTGCTGATTAAAATTATGAGTCGATGTGTTATAGTCAGTCAACAAATCATTCATTACAAAACAAACAATTTTTTCACCCCAACCCAAATCATACTTTAGTGGACAAACACGGGTTTTTAGTAAAGTTACCACAGAAATTGGCAGGTGGTAGATAAAAAATAAAATTACATTCCGTTGGGAGGCAACAATATTTTAACCCCTATTCCCCTATCACCTTAAAATTGGATTTGGTACTAGGTCGTATTCATCCCTTGAATTATTAAATTATCCAATAATATTATGCTAAAGCATGTTTCCACCCAAATCCCTAATTTCTTGTTTTTTTTTCCACCCCCATAATAGTGATTTTTTTCATCACACTTATTAGCATGAATTTGGCAGGGTTGATAGATTAAAAATATAAGAATTACTATTCCGTTGGAGGCAAACGATATTTTCCCCTTAGTGAACTCTATCATCCCTTAAAATTGGATTTGGGTACTTGGTCGGATTTATACATTGAATTATTAAAATTTATCCAAGAAATATTATCTAAAAAGCATTTTCCATCCAATAAACCCTATTTTCGTTTTTTTTTTAAAACCCCCACCCCTAATAGTGATTTTTTTCATAAACACTTTTAGCATGAATTTGGAATGGTGGTAGATAAAATATAAAATACTTTTCCCGTTGGGAAGTAAACGATATTTCACCCAAGTTCATCCCTTAAAATTGGAAAGAGTATTCAATGATTCGTTTTTTTCATGGTTTTTTGGTTTGTCTGGAAGAAAAGTATCAATTAAAAAAATCAATTAAAATCAATAGTTTTGGTTTTTAAGAATAAAATAATAACAGTTTTTGCGTTGGTATCTATGATTACATGGACAAGGTGGTATTTTATGCAGCTTCTTTTCTCAATGCAGTTTCTAAACAAATGACGGTTTGTTGTCTGAAGTGACAGTGTAATATCACAGCACCAAAACTCGTAACAAATTGTATGAAAATACCACCTTGTACCATGTTATCATAGATACCATACCATACATAGATACTTGTAACATGCTTATTATTGTATTTCTTAAATAAACCAAAACTATTGAATTTTAATTAGATTTTTAATTGAATACTTTCTTCCAGATAACCACAAATGAAAAAAACGAATCATTGAACACTCTTTCCAATTTTAAGGGATGTACTTGGGGTGAAATATCGTTTACTTCCCAACGGAATAGTTATTCTTATATTTTTATCTACCACCATGCTAAATTTCATGCTAATAAGTATTGATGAAAAAAATCACTATTATGGGTGGGGGTAAAAAAAATCACGAGAAATTAGGTTGATTGGATGGAAACATGCTTGAGCATAATATTATTGGATAATTTTAATAATTACAATGTATAGAATACGACCTAGTACCAAATCCAATTTTAAGGGATGATAGAGGGCACTAGGGGTGAAATATCGTTTTGTTTCCCAACTGAATAGTAATTCTTATATTTTTATCTATCACCGTGCCAAATTTCATGCTAATAAGTGTTGATGAAAAAAATCACTATTAGGGGTGGGGGTAAAAAAAAAAACGAGAAATTAGGTTGATTGGATGGAAACATGCTTGAGCATAATATTCTTGGATAATTTTAATAATTACAATGTATAGAATACGACCTAGTACAAAATCCAATTTTAAGGGATGATAGAGGGCACTAGAGGTGAAACATCGTTTGCCTCCCTTACGGAGTAGTAATTCTTATATTTTTATCTATCACCATGCCAAATTTCATGCTAATAAGGTGTTGATGAAAAAAATCACTATTAGGGATGGGGGTAGAAAAAACACGAGAAATTAGGTTGATTGGATGGAAACATGCTTGAGCATAATATTATTGGATAATTTTAATAATTTCAATGTATTGAATACGACCAAATTTAACCAAATCAATTTTAAGGGATGATAGAGGGGCACTAGGGGTAAAATATTGTTTGCTCCCAACCGAATAGTAATTTTTATATTTTTATCCACCAGCATCCCAAAATTTTCATTTTGGTAACTTATTTAAACAGTGTTTGGTCACTTAAAGTATGATTATTGGGGTTTGGGGGTGAAAAAATTGTTTGTTTTGTATGAATGTTTTTGTTGACTGACTATAACACATCGACTCATAATTTTAATCAGCAATTGAAATATTCAAATGTAAATTAATACCCCTTACGTTTTCACAAAGTTAAGGGTGGTAGAGAACAAAAGGGGTGAAATATCGCTTGCCTCCCGGCGATTATTATTTTTCAGGTTATTATAAACCCCATCATGCCAAATTTCATGCTGATAACCCCCTAGGTGCCTCACTGGTAAATGCTGGAAATCAAGGTAAAAATTATAAACAATTAGGGATGGGGGTTGAAAAAATGTGGTTCAGGAAATAAAAATAAGCCGATTGGGTTAAAACCATTGAAACATAATTTTAATAACTAATTTGAATAAAAATTCTTTTTTGGGTTAGAGCTATGAATTATTCTAATTTTAGGGGATGATTTAGGGGGTGTTGGGGGTGAGATATAGCTTGCCTCCCGGCGGATTTTTAATTCTGATATTTGAATCTACCCCCATGCAAAATTTGGCGCTGGTATCCGGATTTGCAATATTTTTCCGCTAACAGCTCTCACTACTACTTTGTGCCAAAACTAAGGAAAAACTAGGAAGGTGATGAGTTGTAGGCCCTACCCTGAACTTTATACACTACCAAACTATTCACACAGTATTAGAGTACCTATTTACATTGCTGTAGGTAGGCCCACGTCTCTTATAATTTAATTGCTAATATGAATTTTCTTTTTTTAAACCTACTTCTAACTTTTCTGCCCAGTTAAATAGTAAGACCATACATATGACAATAGAATAAACTGGTGCACGTAGCTAAAATTGTTCTGTTTTTGTAATTTTCATTTACCTACTTACAATAAACAATAACTGATTTAAGAAAACGCTAACTTTAATGGTCAGTTTACAGTAACTGGTTGCCTGGTAACAGTTTAAGAATAACACAAAAATAGGCTAATAGGCCTACATGACCAACGGAACGAACGGATGAATAGAAAAGAACGGAACGGAAAGAAAAGGAACAAGAAAACGTTGCAAGGAGTAAGAAGAGATTTCAGAATAAAATACAGATTGTGACCAAAAATAAACAAATGGAATCTGATTCTAAATCAGAGCTTGTAGATAACCCTCCTGTTGTTAATGCTATAGAAAGACCTACAAAGAAAAAAAAACGAGGAGCGATCTAAAAAATAGTTGGCCTATGTAAAGCAAAGAAAAGTGTTAGGGAAAAACATTTAATCAGTTCAGATACTGCCGATACGGCAATAGGAATCAATTCTTTCAGATCAGTGAGGATGAAGAAGAAGTATCTGAAGATGTCCAAACCATGAAGAAGAACCTCGATCGTAACAGTCTAGTTCCTCTATGTTGTTGGAAGTTGGGTTTTAGTAGAAATGTCGACGACTGCAAAAGAACCCGCTCATAAATATTTTTTGGGCAAATTATTAACAAGGAACATTAAAGTCACGTTTCTTAAAAAAAGCTTCACTAGCGACAATGTAACTCCAGCACTTTACTGGCCATTAGCTGAAGACATCAGCCCTGTTACTATCTATGCAGGAGACACTTTGTCACCTTCCTGAACCAAATTTGTATATAAAGGGTGAGAGTTGAAGATTACTGTATCTTTTTCTGGATTTTCTCTGTAATTGTACTGTGTCACGTAGGATATATTAATAGTGTTTTAATACTTCGTTCTGGATCATTAGGCCTAACCATGTTGTTTAAACAAATATTATGCTATTATAAGCTCACTGATTTTAAGATGTTGACTTTATTCTCATATGGCCAAACAGGCAAAACTGGAACATTATGTGGCCAAAACAAGTACATATGTGGCCATAAGTGGTGAATCCCTGAAGGTTATAAGTACCGTTAGCCTGCTGGCCAACTCCATGGTGAGTGATAGCTGCCTTAGCGTTGTCTTAGCCTTGGTTTATTTTTTAGGTGTGTAAGAGATTATAGTGGAGTGTAACTTTTAAAGGAACCATCCCAAATGCAGTGATTAAATATCTATATTTCTTTATTTGAGATACATGAATGGAATGACAGTTATAAAAGAATAAATAAGCATAAAGCATAAATATATGAAATAAATGACTAATGAGCCAAATTTCAAAATAAGAGTGACTGATCTAGGGGGTATACGGTCCATACATTGTGTTTTGGCTGACTAAACTTTCACTTAGACCTTCTTTGTACATATTGAAATTGCTTGATAACGTATTGTAATGCCATGTGACAATAAACAAATGGTGAGCTGATCCTTTGGCTGAACATTATGGATTTTTCGGCCAGAATGGCCCACCAGTACGATGGGCATTTTCGTCGCCTAGAAGACAATCTCGCGCTCCAGAAACGTATGTTGGCCGATCCAGAGCAAGTGGTTGATGAATGGAATGACATTTTGAACCTGGATAACATGGAGGCCATGGAAGAGGAGGTAGAAGTTATCTGGGGGATGATGCTGACGAAATGGGGCTGGTGGGCACAACATTAAAAGTTGGGTTTTGACAAGGACATAGAAAGAATAATGGGTTACGTAAACTGGCTTGCGGATAACCTCCGCTGTAATCCTCTGTAATCCGTGTAATCCTCCGCGCTAATTACCGAGTACCGTGCTACCAAACAATGTCTAAATTAATATCTAACAGAGCATCGAAAATCAAGGCAAACATTGCCAACGCCTTAATAAATGCCCCTCCACAGTCGATAGCAGCCAGCAACAAAACTACAATGGTGGATCTTTAAAATGTTAGGGCCCCTGCCAAGAAATGTTGCACGGGGCGGTTAGAACACAACGCGTTAACATTATCAAGTATAGTAGTTATTAGGGTTTAACTTCACTTCTAAGCACACCACATTACCGCTGCTCCGCAGGCTTAACTCTCACCACAAAACTCAAGACAAAAGATAGGAACCGTCTCCAAACAGTTCCCGTATGAGAGTTGCAAATGTCGACTGCAGATCCTAATTAAAAGGAGCTGACTGAGAATCATCAAGCCCACCCATCCCACTAACCTAGCTGATTGACTTTCATGTTAACTTTTTTTGTTTATTTATCATCCATGAAAACGAATTAAAATCTGCATAATTTTCTTTTTAAAACAACCCATAATAATAATTATTATTTACATTGTTGTAGCACGCATTTCATGATTCTATTCATTCTATAAAAGACAATTTAAACATGCGTTTATTTAAGCGGGGTCGTTAATAGTAGGACATGATTAAACCCGGGGCGCCCTATTTTAAGTTTGGGAACGCTGATTAAGATCATACTAATATCAAAATTTTTCCCTAGCAATATCTCTAGGGACATCCCCCAAAATGACCAGCATTAGACGTCGATCTCGTAGAAGAAAGGGAGCACAATCAACCAGACAATGAAGCCGCCAACGCCGGCAAGCCAGGGCTCGAGTTGTTGAGGCATCCTCCCGCTGCGACACCGACGACGAGAACACCCCCGCCAATGACACGATCCCTACCGAGGGTCCCGAGGCGGTCGACTTTGTGTTTGCCGCGCCGATGGCTAGGTTTCGCGTGCCGAACCGCCGTCCTTTGATCACCTACTGCCATGCCGTGGGTTTTGTCAGAGAAGACGTGCGGTACCCTGACAGCGAGGGTGCCCCGTGCCCCCCTGTCTTGCGCTGCACTTCCAGCAGGAAGCCAAAAACGCCAGGGGACTGTACGGCACCTGCTGCTCGCTCGGCAAAATCAACCTAGCTCCGCTGGGCGAATGCCCCGAGCTACTACGAGCGCTACTCACCGAAGACGACGCCGCCAGCAATGGCAGGCCACTTCAGACGCACATCCGTCGCTAAAACGCTGCGTTCCATATGGCGTCGTTTTAACGCGACAACATCGTGCCTCTGGGCGCCGGCGGGGGACCGTGCTTTCAAGATCCTGGTTTGGTATACCACCGTGTTTAGGTGCGCCAACCCGCTGCCAGACGCTCCGAGGGAAAACTCAATCAGATCTAAATTGTTTGACTCTGAGGCGAGCCACTGATTGTAGAATGGCCATGGGGCCCGAATGTCGCGCGAACATCCTCCGCACAATTAAGGTTTTCTTCAGGGAGGGTTTAAACCTCTCTGCAAGTCCTTCTGCTGATGAAGGACGCGATGGATCTCGAGGAGGCGCATGGGAAACGCCAATGGCGTCCCTCGAGAGGGCATCACGAACCTCAAGGTCAAAGTCAACTCTGACCTCCGGCCCTCACCAAACCCTCCGACGAGCGACACGAGCGAGACTGCGCCATCTTCTTCGGCGATGGAGCCCCGTTTCCCGAGGACGTTTTCATGCCGCTCTCCGGGGGGGGTTCTCCCGACCGTCAGCATCCTGGGGGACTCTGACCCATGGTCTACCCGTTCTGGTTTCCCCGCGGAGACTACGGTTTCCCCTGGTATCAACACCACCCAACTACAGGAGGGAGATAGTTAATCACGTCACCTGGCAATTCTTCAAGTTCAAATGCCAACCGCGACGGGGGGAGTCTGCTCCACTCGTCGAGGACCCTATTCCAACAATATGTTGTCGAAAAAGCCGGTTAAGACCCGGGGAACGAGCTCAACTTTGGGTTTCCCCGAGCACCAGGCCGACTGAGTGCGGGGACGTACGTCGTTTGGTGGACCAATATCCCGCCTTTCCGATCACCAGGGCAAGGAGGTCGGCAAGATCACAGTCATGCCGGGCGGACGGGAAAGTCAAACTCGCCTCGCTGGGTTTGCCCAAAACTGCCAGGACGCGATGGCGACATGCTGAAAACGGCATGCCGACTATTATCATCACAATCAGCGCCAACCCTCGTTGGCCCAGATTGTCGAACATTCCCGCAGCCTGCCAATGCCAACAACTGGCTCGATCTCACGGTGCCCCTCATCCGGTGTCGTCTGGAGGCCCTCCTCAAAGACTCATGGTCAAAAAGGTCCTAGCCACGTCCCCGAAACTATGTGTATGCAATTGAGTTTCAAAAAAGGGGACTGCCGCACCCCGCAACAGTCGGGGACGATGCGCGATTGCGACAAGTCGCATTCACGGGCGAGGCCTCGACCAGGTCATCAGGGGAGACATCCCCCCCGATCCGGTGGGCAGAACCTCGTCTATACGAGCAAGTCACCCGGTAAATGATTCACAACAAGTGTTCGGCGTTGTGCTGGAAGCCCAACTCCCGCAACTGCTCCAAACACTTCCCGAAACCCTACGCGAAGGAGACCGCCTTCAACGTCCGCGGCCGGGCCTTGCAAAAACGTTAGTCCCCCGCCGACGGAGGCAGGTCCTTCGCCAAGGGTGGACAAGTGTACACCGATGCAGACATGGTACCCTACATGCCCCTTACCTGCTGCTGAAACACGACGCGCACATGAACGTCGAGGCTGTGTCAGCAAGAGGTGCTTCCTGTACATCTGCCAGTATCTCACCAAGGGCACTGCGTCTGCAAACGTCCTGTTCAAGGAGGTGAACCTTGACGCTGCCGAACAGGCACCGCTGAGCTTCAAAGAGTTAAGACGCACTAATCGTACCGCTACGTCAGTCCACCAGAGGCATGCTATCGCCTCTGCGAGTACCCGATGTTTGTCAACACAGACACGGTGTACAGGCTGCCGCTTCACCTTGAGGGGGAACAGACTGTCGTGTTCCCACCTGCGAAAGCAGGCGACGCCGTCGTCAAGGCGGCCAACAGGGAAACCAGACTTACTGGATGGTTCAAGGCCAACGCTGACCAGGGTTCCACCGGTCGCCTCGCCAGAACCATCACGTACGACAAGTTTCCCGAGCTCTTCACCTGGCACACCAAACAGGGACTCGCCGAGTGGCGGCCGAGACGTCGCGGCTTTGACCACATTGTGTCGAGGCTCTACGACGTCTCGCCCATCTACACCGAGCTCTTCCACATTCGGATACTGCTCACGCACGTGCGAGGGGCCACCTCCTTTGCAAGCCTGCGCACCGTCAATGGTGACGTTTGCACGACGTACAGAGAGGCTTGCCTCTGTCTCCATCTCCTTGCCGACGACGCCGAGTACGACAGGTGCATGGAGCGCGGTGCTCACATGAAGGGCAGCCGGCGGTTGCGGCACCTCTTTGCCTACATCCTGCTGTACTGCAGTGTCACCGATCCGCCTGCCATGCTCCAGCGTCACCTTGATCCCATGATCGAGGATCACCTCTACAGGGGAAAGTCCTGCGACGAGGCCGTTAGGCTGTTGCTGACCTACCTGTCGGCCGTCCTCGAGCTTAACAACTCAAACAACCAGGCCCTACACATGCCACTACCCGCGCCCTCTCCGGAGGGCGTCGAGGACTGTGTCGACGATCCCGACGCAGAGACAACCAGACACCACCACATGACCCGCGAGGATGCACTCGCGAGGCGCGACCAACTCAACGAACAGTAGCGCCGAGTCTACGATGCCGCCATGGAAGCCGTTGAATGGTTCCGGGCGGGCGAGCTCAATACGCCGAAGCTCATGTTTGTCGACGGACCGGGCGGAACGGGGAGACGGGTTTTTCCCTTTAAACCCCACCTCGCAAACATGGGAGCACCTCGCAGAAGTGTTACGCAGTCGCGTGGACCGGCATTGCCGCCACCTCTCCGGACGGGGCCAGACCTGCCACAGGCTGTTCGCCTTGCCGTGGAACTCGACAGGTGGCATCTCTGCGCAGTCAGAAACAGGCGGCAACCTCTCGCTGCCGATCTCATCCTTGTCGACGAGGTGTCGAGGCTCACAAGAGGCCTTCCACGCGTCCGACGACTTTTTAAGGTTTGTAACCGGCCGTGGGGAGTGGTGTTCTGGTCAACCACCTTTCGGAGGCGACTTCCGCCAAATTATGCCGTCGTCACAACAAGCCACGGCACGTCCTTGTCGAGCGAGCATAAAGACCAGTACCTTGGCCCCCTAATGGGAACATTTCTCGTTGACATAATCAAGACAAGTCCCCCAGCTGATGGCCGAGTGGCTCCGCAGGTCGGCGAGGGACTCTGCCCGCCCCGCACCCCCGCCCGAGGACATGTCGAATCGACAATCTTGCAGGTTCACGGTCTAATGCCGACCACGCTTGGAGGCCCTCGATGAACGTGGCGCAGAGGGCCATCCTCACGCCCACCAACAAGAATGCGTTGGCCATCAACGAGACGATCCTAGCCAAGTTGCTGCGTGACATGGTCACACTGTACAGTGCCGACAAGCTTGTCGAGCGAGAGAAAGGCACGACAGTCATTCAGGAGGTGCTCAACAACCTTACACCCAGTGGCTTTGCGCCCATCGTCCTCAACCTCAAGGTTGGCGTGGTGGTGATGCTGCAACGAAACGTCGACGTGCACGAGGGTCTGTGCAACGGCACCCGCCTCCAGGTCCTCGACATCGACCCGAACCTCTTGCACTGCAAGATCGTCACGGACGGCGCCTACCACGGCAACGAAGTCTTCCTGCCTAGGTGCCTCCAAGTACGAGAGAGTGAGCTTCTTAGATCCGAATGCCAGGATTTCTAAATGGCAATCGGCTAGAGATGGGATCGATCTCAACCGAAGGGGGGAGTCTCTTCCTGGAACAGTTCAATACAGAGAGAATTCAGGAGATCTTGATGGGTCAAGGGACCTCGGGAAAGCTTGTAGATAACACTCCCATGGCACAAGGGGATATAGCAGGAGAAGGGAGTCAAAATTTTCTTGTAACCGGGACGGTTAACATATCACCTAGGATGGCTCCAAAGTCAAACATCACTGGATGAAAACAACAATGTTCTAAATGATCTACCTAGTGTAGTTGAATTTCCCATCCAAACTTCATTTCCAATTTGTGGTAATTTTACAATCAGCAGGGATGTTAAATTTATATTTAAGACACAACAAGACCTATATATTGGAAATATATCAAATTTATGCTATCCTATTTTAGGTATTTGAAAAATGACTTGGCAGTGCCAGTTTTGGATACTCCCATGACTATTCGGCTTAATTTTGAACCAAACATGAAGTCCGTTGACTACAGCAGCGAGGAGTTTCTCTACTTCTCCACCCCAAAATTGTACATCTGTGAAGTTTGTGGATGCAACACATCCTTGTCACGTTAGAATATAGAACCCACCGAATACCGGAAGTTTTTTTCCAGGTCAGTAAACCACTTACCACAATAAAAAATCATTCACCTCAAAACATGTGTTAATATGTTGTGATCCAATACAGAACATACCTACCTACTTAAATACAATTTAAATGTGAATTTTGTGAATCACTGGTTGATTGATTGATTGATTGGATATTGCTTAACGTCTCATATTTATGCACTCACTGGTGGTGAATCACTGGGAAGCTAGAGCTAAAGCTTCACGTAGCCTTCACATTCAGTGTGTCTTGCTAGTTGCTACCATTAAAATAAAAGTATAATTTCATATTATTTAATATGTGAATACTACATACATACATACATACATACATACATACATACACGTTGAATCAATCTTGAGGTAAGGGATAACAGTTTGGGGCTGTGCTACACACATAAATGATTTATTTATAATTCAAAAGAGAGCAATTCGCATAATTGCAGGGTTAAGATATAGAGAATCATGCAGAGATACCTTCAAAAACATGAAAATTCTCACATTACCGTGTATTTGTATTTATGAACTACTAAAACTATTTATTAAAAATAACAAGGAAGCAATGTTAAACAAGGAAAAACATCATGACACTAGGCAAAACGGCACTAATTAGAATGAAACCGATACAGGCGAGGTTACATACGAATCCACTCTCTACTCTACTCTCACACTCACTGCCACCTAGATCATTGACAGCCCGCTAAATCTAGCTATAGTTCAAATACAACTAACATACTACTTGGTTACTACAGATTAGAATAGAATTCAGGGTTAGAGGTTATAAGTAGTGTATAAGTGTAGGTATAAGTGTACCTGGAGTTAACAGAATTAAGTAGCCGTTGCAATTATTTTAACGTAGTTTTTCCAATGCTCTTGATATTGGAATTGTTGATTAATTTGACAATGAAATTTTTTTTTTTTTTTATTAGTACTTATCTCTATCTATCTATCTTCGTTTTTTGTCGGACCTGTAAGCTGCAAGTCGTCCAAACAAGTTGCCCGTAAAAGAAAATCAAGGAAGTCAATCAATGCCACTTTAAAAGCAAATTTTAAAATTTGAATTTTTTCTTTGCTAATTCACCTTATTAGGAAAACGTCCAAGTCGTTGATAGATGAGTGGTAGAGCTATGCTGAGGCTATATGCTGTTGGACTTAAATGTTAAAATGTATTTAATATAGAATGCATGGAAAACATAGTCTGTACGAATTACTATGCAAGTTTACAAGGTCTACTCAAATCTCCCAGCTCTAGGAAAACGCTTAAGTCCCGCCGCGTTGTTGGATGAGCGTAATTGGTGCATTGAGCTGCCATGTGTTATGCGGATTTTCTGTTGTTCTGTGAGAAAATCATTACAAGTTGAAGATTTTTTTTTTAATAAAATAAAATAAAATAAAAAATTAACTTTAATTTTTTATTTTTTATTAATCGTAATAATTTAAAAAAAGAAAAAGCCGTAATATTGTTATTTTTATAAGAAATAATTATTCGATAGCACACAAATTTTACACGAATATATAAATTCATAAAATTAAGGTTCTGTGAAAAAATCATTACAATCGGATAAAGCATGTAGGTGTTATAAGTCAAAGAATGGTTTAAAAATTTAAAAAAATCGTAAAATTGCGATTTTCATAAGGAATAATTTTTCGATTGCGCTCAAATTTCACACGAATATATTAATTCATAAAATTAAGGTTCTGTGAAAAAATCATTACAATCGGATAAAGCATGTAGGCCGTTTTCAGTCGAAGAAATTTTTAAAAATCGAAAAAAATCGTAAAAATGCTATTTTAATGAGAAATAATTTTTCAATTGCGCTCAAAAACGTGGCAGTTCTAAGTTCAGAGATTTCGAAGATCGCCACAAAATGTCATCGCAATTGGAGTATCGGTTTAGCCGGAATCGTGTTAACAAACAGACAAAAATACGAAAAAAGAAAAAAAGAAAAAAGAACAAAACATTCCGGATTTTTTTTCCAGTGTAGTGAAATGGAATCTTCGCTTCGCTCGCTAAGCTCGCTACGCTCATCCAATTGATTAAATATTGCTTAAGGTCTCATATTTATGCAACTTGGCTAATCGAGACGAAGGGAGGGACGGTAGGGAAGACGCGGGGGGACAAGGGGTGGACGGACAAACCTGTGCTGGTCAGAACCAGCCACAAGCGTATGGGGAGGGCAGGGGTTCCCCCACGTCGTGGTCGTCTCCGTCTGTGTCATCATCCGTCCATGTTGTCATTGTCGTCGCCGTCGTGGAGGTAGTCAAAGGGAAGGGGCCGTTCCCCGACGCCGACCCAGAGCTCGCCGTTAGTTTCTGGGAGAAAAACTCCCCTAATCACGGGCCAAACCACGAGAAGGTTGCGAGTTGGAATTTGATGGCCCTACGCTCATCCAAAAAAATTTGGGAAACCTATTGTGGAAATTACAGCATTTAGTAGGCCTAGCTTTTCATTGCCTTAGCAAATCAACACGTGTGCCTCTGTTTATTGTATAAATTACTTGTGCTGACTTTAGCTGGAACATGCCATCCATTTACCGACGATTCTTGAGTTATACTTTAAAACTGGACTGGACTGGCAGCCAGGGCAAAACTGTAAGTCTTTTTGTTTTGTAATTCGTGCATTTTTTGTGTTAGTTCTGTGTGATTTTAAAACCCTAATAAACCTACGATTATGGGATCGTCATCGAGAAACCTGTTCTACTCTGTGCTGCAGTGCTATTCTTGATTTGGGAAAAAAATTATTGTTTACAATCTAGTTCCAGGAATATTGATTAATTAAATGTTATTACTTAAAATAATTGTAATACGCATATTTAAATTAACTTGGTGCACTTCCGAGCACGCCAGAGACTAAGCCTGTTTACGTCCTTAACACAAACAGGTGACACCCACATCATGTTACCGTACACGCTATGACCAACGCCTCCTGTTAACTAGTTCACTATCCGTGAGCACTTCATCTTGGCCTAAGGAGGGTACCATGTCACCAAGGTAGTGAAGAGGGAGGTGGAGGTAAGATGACACTGGTGCCCAACGTGGGTCCATTCGACGGCTCACGTTATCAGCAACAATCGTATACTGTAAACATAGTGTCAAACGTGTACTGTACAGAACTCCAGGCTTTATTATTATTGAATAATGCTTTACGTCTCATATTTATGAAACTTGGCTAATCGAGACGAAGGAAGGGAAGTAAGGGATGACCCGGGGGAACAAGGGGTGGACAAAACCTGTGCTGGTCAGAACCAGCCACAAGCGTATGGGGAGGGCAGGGGTTCACCAACGTCGTAGTCGTCTTCGTCTGTGTCATCATCCGTCCGTGTTGTCATTGTCGTTGCCGTCGGGGAGGTAGTCAAAGGGAGCGGGAAAGTTCCCCGACGACGACCCAGAGCTCGCCATTAGTTTCAGGAAAAAAAACTCCCTAATCACGGGCCAAACCACAAAGGTTGCGAGTTGGAATTGATGTACCCAGGCTTAATAATGGCGGCAGAGCAGCTAATATGTCATCTTACAGACGAGGTGTTAGCGGAGACTTGTTAGCTAAAATAATCCTGAAGCAAACAAGCTAATGCTGGGAGTAAAAGATCGTCAGCGATTCTTGCCCTGCAACAAATGTCCACCAGAAATCTCCATTTGAAAAACTGTGGAGCAGCAGCAAATAGTGAAGATACTGAATGGTTTTGATCTAGCAAATGCAAAGCGCTGCCCTTCTTCGCGTCCCTGATCTGGTGCCACTGAGGGTTTTAAAAAATAAGTTCTGTCCATTATGAACCTGGGCAGAATCTATCGGCTTTTTAGTAGTGATGGCCTTATTTTCAGTTTTGGTTATATAATATACTCGCAACAAGCGCAGAACCCCACCTTCTTTCCCTACATAGCACAGAAGATGCGCGATCTAGGGCGTCTCTCCCAAGCGTTGCGGGAAATAGACCCATAAATAAAACCGTTAAGTGACTTTCCATTCATACACAACAAATATTACAGTTTTGTAAAAAAAAAAAAGGTTTCAAAAGTGTCTGCCTCTTCAATGAAACAAACAGCTACTCGAATCGAAGGCTGTGCGCGGAGCTACTTGCTAATGGATTAAAGTTTTCAGCTGCCTCGGCACCGGCAATGCAGTTTCAAAAAAATTGAAGAGCATCAATTTACGCATAGTTGCCATGCACGAGTGCCAAGTGCATTGGGGCAAAGTGGGTTTTCCACAGAGGAGAACATGTCGTAACTGAGGAAGAGACAGGGGACTCAAGAATCTAAAACTATACAGATTGTTGATGATGATGTGGAAAAGGCCTCAGTTGCAGAAACCGTCATCATTCTGTCATCCAAACAGTTTCGGCCCCCTTACCCCCACAGAACCAGAGGCTCAATAAACAAACAAGCAGCCTCTGCAACATCCATCAAAGCCCAAACCCATAACCTAAAGCCCATAAAAATTACTCAAAAAATCCATAATATAAGCTATTATAAACGAACCAACACTCGTCACATCAGACTACATTTTAAAAAGGGCCTGCCAGAAATTAACATACAACAAAACCTATATGTAAAGAGTCCACCCAAGTACACAACCTCAGCACCTACGAATTATGCTGCGAATTATGCGAACAACTAAAGATTCCATACAAATCATGAATTATATTTACCTACTTATCCGAGAAAACTCAAATTGCCTACACGAGTATCATCTATCGCCGAGATTTCCTAAACATCAAAATTGACCAGATAAACTTGTAAAATTAAGTGGGCCTGCAATACTCTCGGGGCCGTCTCCTTAGAAACTTACAAGTATATTTCACCAGGTGATATATGTAAAGATGGTCTACACCCAAATGAGAGGGGATATAAAAAAACTACATACCATGTTGAACGAAATCAGCACTGCAATGGAATTTATTGTAATAAAATTGCATTTAATATCCTTTTATTTGTTATCAACTTTGTTGAGTTTGTAATGCATTGTTGTTATATTACTATTTTCAAATATTTATTTAAATGTAGTTGATTTTGTGTCTGCATTATGTAATTAAAATTATTAGTTGTCCTCCTATGAAAAATCAGTTCAAAGGGGTATTAGTGCCAATTACTTATTTCAATGTGTGGTTGGAATTAAATTGTGTCAAAGATGGCGCCATGTGAGGACGACGTGTCCACAGTGCACCCACATTGCATGTCGACAAAACAGAGAAACAAAAAAGCTCAAACCATACTGACAAGCAAACCAATAAAACAACAAAGACGGAACAAAGTTAGGTTTTAGATAATACTATTTAATTATTCAAACTAATAAAAATAAATAAATGTACAACTTGATAAGATAAAATAAAAACAGCACAGAAACCGCGCAACCTTGTTATGCGTCAAGGTACTATCTTGCACTGAAAAAATCTAACACTGACCAACATAATCTGCACAACCTGTGCGGGAGGAACTGACGAGCCACTACATTGAGATTACAAAACGTTTTACTGAGTAGCAAGACAGAGTATGCAGTGAACAAAACCTTTCAGTCTGGACAGAACAGACTTTCCCCTTAAAGGTAGCAAATATTATATTGAATACTTCAGCAGAATCAGAAGACAACTCATGTACTGTGGAGGCCAAACAAGAACAGAACGAAGAGCGAGAAAAATAGTCCGTCTGCGACAAGAACAACAGATCAACTGCGAGGCGAGGGGCCGCGAGCCTCGCGGCGCGAGGGCTGCTGTGTCGCGTGTACTACTTTTTGTAGCCTGTGTAGTTGGCATCAAAGGGGCGGGGCGGCGAGGTCATATCGTTGTTGCACGTCAAGTGCAAAAAAATTAATCAAAAATCATGTTGATGACAATAGCGATGAACTCTTAGATGGGTAATAATTGGTTTTGAGCTAAATTTAAATGTGCAGTGAGGTTCATCGTGACGATACTGTAATTTCGAAGATATTATTGTGTCTATGATTTACTGTAATTTACGGACCAACTGTAAAACGGCGCATTTCACTTAAATCACAACACCTGCAGGTAGACAGTATTGAAGTCTTGTTTTCTTGGCAGGAATTATTGGTGCCAGAAAGTGAGTAATCTAGAACCATTGGTGTAAGATTGGATTTTTTATGTAGGCCCTACTCCCATAATCATTATCCATCTCCGTTTCCTGCTTCTGGGGGTCAGTTTGGGGTTTTTAGAAACCAAATTTTTCACTTTTCTACCATCCAACAATTGAATATCTTTAACATCTTCAGCTCTCCTTCCCTCCAAGTCTCCTGCTATAGTATCCTTCCGTATCTTATTGGTCTACCCCTCCTTCTTCTTCTTCCATCTATTTTGCCCATTAGTTTATCCATGTTCTTCTATCCTGTCACTTAACTTCTCAACACCCAGCATTTTTTCTGATGTCCTAGGCCCTACTTATAGTGTTTAATTTAATTAGGTATATAACGAGCTTCACTCCGCCCCCCAGGCATGCACATTGCTTCAACTCAAAGCAATCCGTCACATCGATAGGGTTTTGGGATGATTACGTGGAGGGGTAAAAGGTAGTAGAAGACATAGATCGTGTTTTTACATACATCATTCTCAGATGCAGTCCATCAACGCAGAAGCGGCTGTCCGTGCAGCCACCCCTGGACCTGGATTGGATTTGGATATTGCTTAACGTATCATATTTATGCAACTTGGCTAATCAAGACGAAGGGAGGGACGTAAGGGGTGACGCGGGGGACAAGGGTGGACAGGCCTGTGCTGGTCAGAATCAGCTACAAGCGTATGGGGAGGGGAGGGTTCCCCCAGGTCGTGGTCGTCTCCGTCTGTGTCATCATCCGTCCGTGCTGTCATTGTCGTCAACGTCGGGAGGTAGTCAAAGGGGAAAGGGGAAAGTTCCCCGACGACGACCCAAGCTCGCCATTAGTTCAGGGAGAAAAACTCCTCTTATCACGGGCCAAACCCCCGAAAAGGTTGCGAGTTGGAATTTGATGGCCTACTAGACTGACACATTATGCAATGCGGTCTGTAAGGAGGCCAAACATCTGCTTAAGTAATAAGTGCTGTAATGGATTGGATTGGATATTGCTTAAAAGTCTCATATTTATGCAACTTGGGTAATCGAGACTGAGGAAGGGACGTAAGGGATGACGCGGGGGACAAGGGGTGGACAGGCCTGTGCTGGTCAGAACCAGCCACAAGCGTATGGGGAGGGCAGGGGTTCCCCCACGTCGTGGGGAGGGAGATAGGGATAACATGCATTACATGCCAGACATTGTAAGTGAAATACTTGTGGTATTGTGCGACGTAGGTGAAACATTTTTAGGTTGGTTGCCAAGTGCAGGCCTATCCGATCCAAGGTTCAAACACCGGGCACTGCAGGCCACCTTTACCAACCAGCCAGAGCCGAATGTACAAGAAGGTTGCCTACGACGTAGGTGAAACTTTTCAGGTTGGTTGCCCAAGTGCAGGCCTATCCGATCCAAGGTACAAACACCGGGCACTGCAGGCTACCTTTACCAGCCAGCCAGAGCCGAATGAACAAGAATTTTTGATTGGATATTGCTTAACGTCTCATATTTATGCAACTTGGCTAATCGAGACGAAGGGAGGGACTTAAGGGATGACGCGGTGGGACGAGGGGTGGATAGGCCTGTGCTGGTCAGAACCAGCCCCAAGCTTATGGGGAGGTCAGGGGTTCCCCCACGTCGTGCTCGTCTCCGTCTTGTGTCATCATCCGTCCGTGATGTCATTGTCGTCGCCGTCGGGGAGGTAGTCAGAGGGAAGGGGTTCCCCGACGACGACCCAGAGCTCGCTATTAGTTTCAGAGAGATGAACTTCCAACTCCCCTAATCACGGACCATACCACGAGAAGGTAGCGTGTTGGAAATTGATGGCCCAATGAACAAGAAGGTTGCCTACGACGTAGGTAAAACTGCTCAGGTTGGTTGCCAAGTGCAGGCCTATCCGATCCAAGGTGCAAACACCCGGGCACTGGGAGGCTACCTTTACCAGCCAGCCCAGAGCCCAATGAACAAGAAGGTTGCCTACGACGTAGGTGAAACTGCTCAGGTTGGTTGCCAAGTGCAGGCCTATCCGATCCAAGGTACAATCACCGGGCACTGCAGGCTACCTACCAACAAATGTGGGCAAAACATGCCATTTGGAAAATAAAAACGTAATTTTTGAATCGCGATTTAAAACAAATTCGGCCGTTAACGCGAAATATACTCAATTCACAACCCTTTTAAAGTGAAAAATATCGATCGTTTCGTTTAAATAGCGATATTTGAAAAAATTGCGAAATTTACGTCAAAATTAAATTTTGCAAGTAATTTTTTTAAATCTCGCCAAGCCGAGTTCCGGTGCCGCCATTTTTGATTGAAGGAAGTTCACCATCGAGCAGGCAGTGCGCTAGCCACGCCAGCCGAGCGGAGCAGTCACCGAGCGCTCGGATCACGGCATTTTCGGAGTTTCTGAACTAGGCCTAGCGTGAAATTAGGCCTAGTCTTTCCGGGTTTTTGTTTTTTTTGTCGCCCTTTTTCCGAGGCCGTAGCCTGGGGTTTGGTGACGTCCCCGCTAGTGGGCCGACTGTGCAGCGCGCCAGCAGCTGCCGGGGTGTTGTTAGATAGGCGTGCGCTCAAAGACCCTTCCAAAAATTTTTGAGACTAGGATATGGGGGTAGATGTATATACAGTAATAAATGTTTCTGCAAAGAAACTAACTATATTGAAGCAATTATTAACTGGATTGGAATTTTTTCTAAGCGTTTTAACTGCACTTATCTTAGAAGTTAGAAATCACAACAAAACGCAAATCCTGTTTATATTCACAGCAAACGAACTATCTTTTGGTAATTATAATGTAATATGTATCATTATTCATGTTAATTAATATACTTTCTATATATAAATATATAATTAATACATTTAATAATTTCCAAGAAACTACTTGTTCCTGTTAACCTCTCCGATTTCACTGGAATAACCTAATAAGTTTTGTATTTATTACATCAACATAATATACACACGCATGTAAACATGCTTAGTATAATATATCAACATTTTTATCCGCATCATTAATAACTTGTCATTTGATACCCATATTGACAGTATTCATTCTTTTATTGAACGAACTGAGTGTTTTCAAATTTCTGCTAATTAACCCCAAAGAAGGAAAACAATATAGATAAAATCTGTTCCAAAAGTAAATTTAAAAACACTCTGCATTTTTTTTCTAACCCAAAACTAGCAAAAAAATACTCGCATATAATTATAATAAAATTGCTTTATTACTAATGTAATTTGATACAAACGTATTAGTTCTGTCCTTTATTTGCGATACCTGACAAAAAAAATTGATCGAGTGTGGTCATTAATTTTCATATAACAAAATTGTTTGCAAAACATTGTTGAAATACTTACTAAGAATAATACACATTATAAAATAAAAAAAAAATTTTGATTTAAAGTACCCACTCAGTTAAAACTGATTTTCAGTGGGGGATAAAAAA